>RJWH01000976.1:365862-505039 GCA_004363575.1 Solenodon paradoxus
CCCCCCCCCCCCCCCCCCGGTATACCCACATCTGCAGTATGCTTCCGTTATAGTTGTGCAGTTAGTCCTTAACAAGGGGTTTTATTTTCTTGTGTGTTTTGCTAAAACAGCCTACAGATAGCGAGCCACCCTTGCTGGAATGAAATGCTCACAGGCAGTGTGAGGTGCAGCTGGAATGAACATCATATTAATGACTGAAAGGTGCCACTTGGCCTGTACTTACAGTTACAGAAAATGAATTTGGTACCTCTCTCAAAGCTACAGCTCTTCATGATTTGCTCATAACTGGAGAGAATGATGTGTGTACACTTTCCTTGACAGTCAGTCTCTCCTAGGGTTCCTCACACACTGATGTATTTGACAGAATCAACCACTTTAATGAAGTCCACATACACAATGGACTCCTTGCTCTGTCTGTCCCTGCTTCCACAGCTATCTTAGCAGTTCCCTCACTGTCAGGAAATCATCACTGCCCGGGTCAATGTGGGCCACTAAAATAGCTGATTTTATACTTTGCTATCCACTGTGTGTGAATATGCCCAGTAGCATGCATTATATGGAGACAGGCCTTGTCCATTTTTGTGGGCGTCTCAAGATTCTGGCGCAGTTGGGCTTGCTAAGATGTTTCCTTATAGGAACTGAGTAAACAAAAACAAAACCTTCAAGTCATTTTCGTGAGAAACGAAGTAACCCCGAATCACATTATTGTAGGTGAGTATGAAGCATATGGAGCAGATTCAAGTGATATTTAGTAGTTAAAATTAATACTGTTTGTGAATGATGTGGACAAACAGAACTTTGGAACTTCTTCAGTTCAGTGGATTAATAGTGTCATTTCTTGAGACTATACCACAAATGAACATATTAGGATCATTAGCGGTTTTGCTTTGTTTACTCAGTTCCTGACGTGCAACAGGACAGAGCTCAAGAGAGAGAGATCTTCTGCAGAAACAGGGTTTTAAAAGCATTGCAAGATTAGTCAGTTCTACATTAGGAAGATCAGATTGAGAAAAGCTAAGACCCAAACGTAGACTCTGAGAAAGTGTAATTAATGTGATCATAAAAGCAAGAAGCACCTGATTTGCTATAAACAGAACAAGGAAGGAAGTATCCATGACTATAAAGAAGGGAACATTTCAGGTAAAGACTGATCAACAGATGAAATATCATACATGCCAAGGTCATAGAATATCCTTTCTGTTTGTCAATTAGAGTCAGTGAGTAATTTTTAAAGACTAAGATGGCGGTATGAGTTGCCTTAAGGAATGAATGAGGGAAACGATCATGGAAGTGCTTTGTGAAAGAAAATAAGAGATGATTGAAAGGAATACTGGGTTTATTCTTTTTGTAAAGGTGACAATTTAAGGGATATGAGCAATTCAAGTATACTTTTTAGATATTAATCCGAGTTATTATTGTTTAATTTCTATTGCATTGCTTCTAGCTACAAAAATTTTCTTCAAGATCTATTCTGCCCTTTCAAAGAGCAGAAGGCTCTGCTGTTTACAGGTACAAAGCTTTCTATGATATTCAAATCTCTAAAAGAATTCAATATTTTATCTTTTCCTCTCCTTGAGCTCACATGTTGGCCCTGCGCTTAAAGCAGTTACGAGAACTGAAACCTGGCTCCTCAATATTCACAGCTCCTGCAGTTTCCATGCTTAATCACCTGTGTTCCGGGTGTTCCCTTCCCTTTCTAGCCTCTGCTCCTGGTTTTGACATTTTCCTTAACTGGAATGTATGAGATATACAGTTTTAGAGTAAAGTACCGCAAAAAGCACCTTATTTTTCCTGTTTTCCAATTTTATAGAGCACCAGTTCTTGACACCGTATTTAAAATAATCCCACACAAACTTTTACCTTTTTATTTTTGTTTCATTTAATTCTCATAACATTCCTGTATGTGAGGTATTACTATACCTTTTTTAGAATAGAAGATGGTTGATTTTCAGAGGTTAAAAAGTACAAATATGCAAAATTAACAAATATAGCAATTAAAATGCACTAGGTACAATAACAATAGTGACTAGCATATGCTATCAAGCACTGGAGATCACGTTTTATTCCTAACGTTATTTTCTTTTTTTAAAAAAGGAAAGGTTCAGGCAGGAATGAAGGCAAGTAGGCAGGCAGGCAGAAGAGAGAGGAGGAGGAACCATCTTTATTACTGACTTATTTTTAAAATAGGGAATGCTTCACAAATTTGCATGTTATCCTTATGCCGGGGCCATGGTAATCTTCTCTGTATCATTCCAATTTTAGTATATGTGCCACCAAAGCTAGCCCACTTTTATTTATTCATTCATTTTATTTACTTTATTTTATTTAGTAGTTCACACCGTTTTCCCCCCACACCTCCGAATAAGACACTTGAACCCAGGGATATGTGACTTCCTCCTGCAGAGGTGACAGACCTAAACCACTGCTCCATCAGGGTACACCTTCATATTAATCTGTTCAGGTTTAAAAATCCATGCTCAGTATTCTTCCAATGTGAAATAGTTTCTCCTAATCTCACATAATTGGTATAAAAATGATAACAAAGAATCACATGATATTGAGACATATCCTTGTGAGCTAATCATCTGAAGTTAACACAATTGGGCATCCAAAGAATCTCTGGGACAGGATGGAAATACCTGGATGTGGTGATAGCGGCCCCTCTCACTCGTATCCACACTGAGTTGGGTTCCAGGTTACTTTCCAGTAGTAGATGTAATGCAAAATGGATAATTTCTCATCTCTTGATAATAACAGGGGAATAACTATTCTGATAAGATATTTAAGAAAACACTGAAGAAGACAAACTTTTGGAATTTTTCTGTTAATCACTTTGAATTTGAGGAAATCAACTATTCGCAATTCCTTTGCGGATTTCTTCTAGGTATTTTGTATTTGAAAGAACAACTACGAGAACAGAATAAAAAAAGTAGCAAAAGACAGAAACTTGTTAAAAACATTTGTACATTACAAATGGATGAGAAATGGTGTTAGAGATTATAGATTTTAAAGATTTTTGACTGCTGCATGGAGAAACAATGTTGGTCAATGCTGATGGGATATGTAATGCGATTAAAGGTCATTGCTCAAAAAAAATGAAACCGGTAATCGTTTTAAGATTTCACAATCAGTTAATAAAGAGCACAAAGCTCTGATTGGAACCCAGGATTGTTTGACTCTGCAGAGGTTCTGAACTCACACAGTCTTGAATTTTTATTTCTTCAATAATCAATTCTCAGTGACTGCAGTCACCTCTGACTCCCTATTATCATCTTAGCAGCCACAGACAGGAGCAGTATGTTGTTAAGGTTTTCACAGCATGTGTGACTCCTGGATGCTTTCTAACCCAGGCAGCTCTTTGTCCTGCAACAGATTCCTTTCTTCCATTTGTAGCTGAGTGCGTTCAGAAATCCCCATGAGAATGATTGGCCATTGCATTTGTGGCTGCCAGTAATTAAGCAACCTACTCCCAATGCAAGCTAGTGGACAGTGCGTAGTCCAGATGCAAACGCTGGTCTTAATGGAGGACAGAAAGGTCAATGCCTCTGGTTATTTCAATATGCCCCGGGGACCTCCGCTCATACTGGTTTCGCCCCTTGATTTTCTCATCGGTCTTGTGTTATTTCTATAGAAGGTGGTATTTACCCCACGCCACCTGGTTTGTAAGTTGATTTTTAGGCATCAAAAAGGGCCTCTGTACATAATGAACAACTCTTCTTTGTATCTGCCATGGAATGTTACCCAGCAGATTTTGTTGAAGCCTGAACTTTATTTTATAGCTTGTCCCTGACCTGGGCTGGGGTTGGTTTCATATTACTTATAACTAAGTATACCTTTCCAGCTTCCTTCAAATCATTTGCACCCTTTGGAATAGAGAACATTTGTTGCATATTTAAAAAGTTTTACTCTAATCATGAATGCATTGATACAGGAGGGAGGGCTGCCTATGAAGTAACATCTGGGTTTATTTCACAATGTCTGTGTCTCCATGTATTGTTTGCCTGTTCGGTTTAGGTTTTTTTGATAATGTACTTCAGTCACAATTGAATATGCTGATGATTGGATTAGCAATCAGTGCTGATTTTGTCTGATTATAAATATCTCCAGCACATAGTATGTATCTGTGTATTTGCCTGTAAGCAGTGCTTAACAGTGTACACTGAACAGATGAATGAGTCCATCATGCAGATAGCCCTCTTTTCATAACTTTTCCAAGTAGTGCCCAATTTTTTATCTTTTTATTCTGATATGCAACCCCTTTCATTTATTCAGCACAAAAAGTAATTCTCTCAAAGGGACTGTATCTGTGGATTTTTATGTGTGTGTGTGTGTGTGTGAGTGAGAGTGAGAGAGAGAGAGAGAGAATAAATGTGAACAATGGGTGCGATATAAATAGACATTTAAATAGGCAATAACCACCTAATGAACAAATTAAGTACAAGCTTAATGCAGCACAGACAGACTTGTGAATAACTTCCCATAAGAAGTTATTCTTCCTGTAAGAGATGATTCTTTCACTAGGCCTTTAAAAACAAAGATGAAGAATCCAGAGCAAGGTATGTGGAGTGGAGAAAGGAATTACTGGCATTGCTGACAACACAGAAGTCTGAGAATTGCATGCAAATAGTGTGCTTTGGCTGTTGGAGGGAGGTGTCAAGTGAAGCCTGGGGCATTGCCATTTATTAACACCTCTGATACCACCACAGTTCAAGCCAGTATAATTCTCCTGCTTAAAGTAGCTTCCTACATAATCTCCCTGGTTTTATTCTTCTAATAGTCTCCAAACAACAGCTGCCTGAGAGACCTTTTAAAATGCAAACCTTGTAATTCCTTTGCTCAAAACTCAGATTTCCAATTCATTAGAATAAAATCAGAAGTTTTTAAAATGACTTACGCATCTCTGGCTTACCTCTGCTCTTGCTTCCTGCAAACCTTCAAATGCTCACTCCTTTCCAGCCATTCAAGGGATTCCCTCCTCTTTCTTCAGGGTACCACCCTCCCACAGGAGGATTTTTATATTTATTTTTGGATATTCTTTTCTCTGAATATTCCCAAGACCTTGTTTCATGCTCTGATGTCACTCAGAGAAGTGTTCCTGACCACAGTATTCAATATGGTGCTCACACTCTATTCTTAGTCCTTTTTGTTTTCTTTGAAAGCCTAGCTGTATATCACTACTGGGCATTGCACTCACTAAGTACTTTTGTCTCCTCTTCTCTCTAGAATGTATGTTTCTTGAGGACAGAGATACTCCCTGGATTGTTCAGCAATTAACCCAGTTCCTAGAACAGTGTTTGCCATTTAAGTCACCCAACACATATTGTTGGATTATTAAACACATGCATGAATGGGGAATTTGTTTTTGAAAGAACCTCTCCACCTCCATGATTATTATACAAACTAAAGAAATAGGTTGTATTTTCTATGGTAACAAGAGTAATTGAAGGCAGGGGAGTGACATGACCCCATTTGTAGTTTAGAAAGATGGTTCTGTCATCCAAGAGGAGGATGGATAGGAGGCATGCAGAGTATTCCAGGAAAGAAATTATGAAAATTGAACAGAAAATGTGAAAGTGATGAAAAAGCAGAGGAAATATTTTAAAGAAATACTCAGTTGAGTAAGTCAACAAGTCACCCTTAAATCACATGAGTGCATTAATGAAAGAGTAGGAAAAGTCAGTCAAATGGTTTGCCCAAGACATTTCTGGTTTACCTACTGACAAGACTGCATCCTGACAGAATCCTCAATTCTGAGTAAAACTGACTAGTTAGTCACCATGGAAAAAGTCAAATTTGCTTATGGATCTTAGTCCTTTCCTCCACCTGCATCTCAATAGTGACAATATTTCCAGCGTGAATTATTATGCTTCAAACACCCCTTAAAATCTTGTATTCTCCCTAAATATTCTTCACCTTTATCTCTTTAAATCCTCACCACACCATAGCTTTATCCATTTCTCCAGAAAGACCACAATGTCTATTCTTAATTTTTCCTAGAATGAATGACCTAATTTTCTTAGTATAATATATTTGTTGGTCACTTTGCACATTTACCTTTCAGACTATAAACTTAGGCAGGGTAATGATTATGCCTTATTTGTCCTGTTATCTTTGTCAAATCATGCAGTACAGCTATTCATATCCCTTGAAGGAGTTGATGCAGGCATATATACATGCAATTCTTTTGGGGAAATAATAGATAAAGGCTAACAGTTTTGATGTCTGCTTGGAAAAGTGAAGTGGTGTGATCACATAATAATGGCTACCTGAAAACAATTAATCAAAGGCACGTTGACCTTCTCTAAAGGAGGAAGAAGAGAAAAGAATAGTTATTTTCTGATGTGAGTCTCAGCACAGCCAGGGCTAACATATCGGCTCTAAAGAAGACTACATTTTGTGCCATCTTGGGCCAATATACTCTAAATTTCCAAAGTGAGACAGTAAAAATACTGTGAAAAGAATACGTAAGGATACATCCTTTTAAGAATATATGTATATATAAAGCAAAATATACTACATGGAAATATAAGCTTTGACCTTTATCTTGTTAACCAACAATTACAGTTAGAACTTATAAAAAATAAAATCCTTGGCTAATTACTTTTTACATGATGCTAAATTCTTGGCAAATGTCGTATTAACATTGAATATTATCTCTGGTTTCTAAGGTTCTAATGAAGGGATAGTTATGCACGTTTCAGTCTCAAATTTCTTCAAAGCCTAGTTGCTGTATCTAGGACCACTTTTATTCCCTTGGTAGAAACAAGTATGTGTATATATATGTATATATGTACACATAAACAGGTGTATATGTATATGTACACACAAGAAGTTAGGTCCAGCTCCTGACTCACAGGTAAAAGCTATGCATAGAATATTGTTTTTGTCTGTTTTCAGCATGAGGCCTACTTATTTCCTTGTTAAAATGCTTTGACATAAAGTGATCAGATACAACTGTCTTAAGCAGTCAAGTAAGTCCCCTTTTTGTTTCCAGCAAAGTCAATCTCTTCTTTGTTTCTCCCACAACCAGTCCTCTCTTTTCATACTTTCCTCTTCTGAAACGGAGAAACTCTAATTTTTTCACTATTCACCTTGCATTCTAGTAACTCCTTGGGAAAAATATTTAAAATTCTCTGGTCACTGGGGCTCTGTATCAAGGGAATGAGTTCAGTAATGATGGGGGAAAATGCCAAAGAATGTCATTAAGAATGAATTGCCTTCATGTATCATCAGTATCATCAGTACATTGGATTTGTTCAACAGCAAACCAAGTTCCAGGCCTTAGAATGCCATGTGATCAACACACTAAAATAGATGGAATGATTCCTCAGTTATACTCATACCAATGTGTATCCTAAAAGTCATCTAAATATTTAAAAAAGCATCTTTAAGATTAAGCCATGAGGGTGGATGATATCTCCCAATTCAAAAGGGTTTCTTCCTTGAACATAGAAAACATTGCTTTTCTCTTTATATTTCTTCAATGTTTCTCATACTTTAGAATAGTCTATTCACTAGAGGCATGATAACATAAAAATGTGACATGTCATAATGATACATAGATTAAAAAAATAAATGGCAGAATGAGAATGTTAGTATTGGACAAACGTTCTAGTGACACTAAGCACTCTTCATATTCAACCAAAAATTAAAATCTATAATGCTGATTTATATTCATATTTATCTATCACTTTTTTCAGGCAGTTCTACTTAGAGATTTGAACCCAGTAATTCAATGATTAAATCACATGTTTAGTTGCAATCCCTTTTGGAAAGATTATGGTAGAAATTCCTGCATGACCTTGAGTTTGAAACACACCAACGAAGGTAGCAAAAGTTCTCACTTTTATTTTAAGCATTTTCTGTCTCCACGAATATTTGAGCATTTGTATAGCTGTTTTGATGAGTTCAAATATGAAATAATCTCACATTTCTGCTGTACTCACTGAAGATCTTTCAGAATGATCACAATTCCTTTCCTGCTCAGGCAGCTTTACAAAGTTCTTTTTTAAAGTCATTATATTTTTTGTACTTTGCTATAGAGCTACATAAATATCTCCATTTCAATTTTGTAAACAGGAAACCTAATCCCTGCATGATTATCTTGACTAATCATCGTAAACATTCAGTCATTTAGAATGAGTACGGAATGTGTTATATTGTGTTCTGTCTAATAATATTACAAGACACATATGACTTATCAGTTTTCAAATGTATTAACATATAATGGGAAAATGTAATGATCATTAGCAAAAATGGGAGGCTAAAAGCACAAAATTTGCTCCATACCCTCAACAAAAGGAGTATGTTTTAACTATAGTCTTCAGGACATGGTTCTAGACACAATGTTGACACTGAGCATTCTAAAGAGTTCAATTATGTGATTAAACAATAATGAACTCTTCATTTTGACTTGTAATTTTATGAATTTGACATTTCTCGACAAATATCAACATAAGATTTTCCTGAAATAATAATGTTTAAGGATCTGGTGTTTCTTGATGTCATCTAAGTAGTGAGTGTTTTGGATGTTTCAGCTGGAAGTGCCCTCTTTCAATAGAAAGCACTGGTTCTTCACACAGGGCATTTGAATTGGGCAGTTTAACAGCTTGTCAACTCTCCAGTACGGTGCAGAGAAAAGCAGTTATAAAATGGATCTTCAAAACAAAATGTCCTTGACTTTCTCAGGTAGTATTTTTGCCTTCATTGCCCCCAATCTAATCTCTTATAAGCACAGACAAAATACTGTCAAGGTGATGTTTCCGAGTTCTGAGTCAGTCAACACATACTTACTGAATGTCACTATGTGCAGAACGTAGTACATAGCTGTCGTCATGGTGTTTCAAAAGAAATTGATTGTCATTTCTCTTTGGCGTGTGTTCAATTTTATTTTTCTAGGAAGATAAACATTTCTATGTGAAAAATATACTTACATAGCTCTAAGCTACATTATATTCAATTACTAATTTTCAGTTTTCTCAGTGTAATGATCATGAGCCAGTGTTAGGTATTAGAGGTAAATATTAATTACATAGCAGCTGGATTTTTGATTTTGGCCTACAGGATGTGAAAAAAAATCCAGAGAAATCCATATGCTTTATACTGAAAATGTCAATCCAATATTTTGAAATATTTATAATCTTTTTCCAAGAAAATGATTAGAGTGGAAATACCTGAGGCAGTTTAAGAAGTTTTAGACTTGGATAGTGGCATAAATAGAGGACTGAAAACTCAAAAGCAATGTGAGAATGTAAAGTAACTTTTTTACACTTACCTAATTATGTTTTACAACATTTTTCCCCAGATTGATTCAAAGCTCCTTTGTTGTTCCTATCATGATGGTGAATTACAGGATTTACCAAAGGCAGCTCTTAAATAAGATCATAACACAAAGGGCTTACTTGAGGAACCTAGATGTGTTAGATATACTCTAACCATTTACAAGTAGGTTTTCATAGTGATTTGCTCCTCTTAGATATCTCCCCCATCTCTCCATCTCTGCCGGAGAGTACTGCTTCTGTTTACTTAAAGTAGGGTATTATTTTCAGGGGATGCAATAAAATATTTTATTCTTTCTGTGTGTATTTTCACTGACTCACTGTCTGCCTTTATGAAAACTAAATGTCTTCAAAGACTCCCTTTCTCTAGCAATATGTTCATCATTCAAAAATAGACCTCAAATCATCTTCTCTATGAAGATCTTCTGGAATCCTCTATGACATTCCATTAAGTTACTGGTCCAAGGAGGATTCCGTAACATTCTGTATCCATCTCTACCAATACTAACTTACTATACAGTGCTGTGCGTTGTCTGCCCTCATAAACTTACCTAGAAAGTAAGGACCCCTAGAGCATTCCCTGAAACTGTATGTTGGCTAGACAGATAGTAAGCAGTAGCATCCAATTTATTAGTTCAATGCATGTAGTTTTTGCTTAAATGGACTTTTTCTCTTCAAAGGCCCTGTTTCCTGTGTTGCATGTGTTTCATCTCATGCATCAAGAGATTAGGAACATTAAGCAGGTGGCAATATATCAGCAATGAGCTAGAATTTATTGTAATCAATTAATATGCTCATCCTTGTAATTGCCGAGTTTTTTCTTCTTTTTTTTTTTTTTTTGCTCCACATTATATGGTTACCTCATTGTTAGCCATTCAGTGATGTTATAAGTAGTGAGTAATTAACTGAAGTATTTGCTGAGCATGAAAACTGTGTGTAGGTTAACATGAGAATTGGCGAACTACTTAGTCAACAATTTTCTAAAATCACTTTAACAGATCCTGTTTAAACCTTAACAATCTTAAACCCCTTTCCAGCTTGCAGACTCTACATCATACATTGTTTCATGTGCTGTCCTAAGCCTTGAATGAGGGCTAAGTCCTGCCTTCTTTTTTCTCCTGCCTCACCTGCACTTGCATACATGCCCTTTCCTAGTTCCTCCATTCCTTAATCTTCGTAGCAATTTTAAGTTCACAAGGGTTCCTTTCACATGAGGACTTTTACTTCATGTGTGAGAGGGGGTTATTTGTTACTTTATTTGATGTAAAAGGTGAGTTCTACAAAGCATTATCTCCAGTTTAGAGAGAGAGAAAAGCTAAGAGGACTTAAACCACTTGCCATTGTTTAAAATTTTTATCTTATATTTCTTTTTCTTTCTGACTTATTTTACTTAACATGACCCCCTCCAGTTCTATGCAGATTACAAAGGGCACAATTTCATTTTCTTAAGTAGCTTCACGGAATGTCATTGAGTATATATATATCACAGTGTCTTTATTCAGTCTTCTGCTGTTGGGCATTAAGTCAGAAAGAAAGATAAATACAGTATAGTTTCATAAGTGGAACATAATGAAATGAAACAAACAGACATATAAACCTCAGCAAAATCTCACAGGACACAAGATGGGTAGGAGGGAGTAGGGAGGGAGTAGGGAGGGAGCAGGGAGGGAGAAGGGAGGGAAAGAGGGGAAAGTGGTAGCAAAGGACTATGCAACTCTGCTGGAGGATGTGGTGTGAAATATAGATTGAGATGCAATATAAATATTCAAAAATGAATGTAGTATTGTGAACAAAAGAGATCATAAATATTAATAACTTCTTTGTCCAAAAGGCTCTTGGTCAGAGTTGTTTCTAATTGAGTCACTTTAGACTCCTTATGCATTTATTAGTGCTCTTTTTGTATTCATTAACAGATAATTGTAGCTACATTTATTTTTAATACTTTTTTAGCTTTTATATTTGTTATTTAGTTTAATAATTTAACCTGAAATCTACCTAATGTTCTAAACCAATGCTAATTCTCTTAAGACTTTTTAAAGCTTTCGACATACTAGTTATTGGACTTGGGCTATCATTTATCTTTACCAGTGAGTTTGATCTTTTCATATATTTTTGTGTTACTAATTAGCATTCTCTCATTTCAATTTGAAGAATATGCATTAGCATTTCTTATAAGGCCAGGTCTGCTAGAAATGAACTCCTTCAGCTTTTGTTTGTCCGGATAAGTTTTTTAGTTCTCAATTTCTATGGACAGCTTTTCTGGGTATAGTATTCTTGGTTGGTAGTGTTTATTTCAGCAGTTTAAACATGTCATTTCACCTCTCATTGTCTGCACTGCAAAGTGTCTGTTGAAAATCCAGTTAGGCTTATGGAGCTACTCTTGAATGAGATTTTTTTCTCTTACTGCATTCAAAAGTCTCTTTGATTTGGTTTTTGTTTTAATAATTTGATTATAATGTGTCTCAATCTTCTTTGGGTTGAAGCGGTTTGGGGACTTAGTAGCATATGTACCTTAATATCTAGATCTCTCTCTCCTCCTACTGTTGGTGTTAATCTTATTGGTTAAAATGATATCTATCAGATTTCTCATCTCTAAAATTACTAGTTTACCTTTTTATATGTTCTACTTTATGTAGTGAGCCACTAAGTCTAAAATATACTCATAAGAGAATTAAGCTTCACTTCCTAGAGTGGGAAATATCCACTAATATATGATTTAAATATATGATATAAATATCATTAAATATCTGACTATAATTTAGAATTCTTATCTAATAGAGACCGTCATCAATTTATTCTTTTTTTTCAGTAATTTTCATCTGTCTGAACTTAGTTTTTTTATTCTTTGGGTCATAACCCTATACAGGTGTTATTTATTCTGCTGTTCATGATGGTCCATGTTAGCCATTGAAAGCTTTTTCAGGTTGCTGCCTGTGTTTGTTTGTATGATGGTTGTTGCTTTGATATTGTAAATATTTTGGAATACTTTTATTTCACAGAAATATTTTGAAGACAGTACAGAGGTATCTTATACATCCCACAGTTACTGCTATTATTAACTTCTCATATTACTATTACATATTTTCATAGTGAATCAATACTTTATTAACTAGAATTTACATCTTATTCAAATGTTCTCAGTTTTTCCCCAAATATATTTTTTTCTGTTCTAAAATTTCATGCTAAAAACCATGTGCTAGTCATATTTCTTTGGGGTCCAGTTGTTTGAGAGTTTTGCAAGTATTTTTTTCTTTTTTTTTTATGATCTTGACACTTTTGAGAATTACTGGTCAGAATTATTATAGAAACTCAGTTGAGCTTTGTCTAATATTTTCTGATGATTAGACAGGGAATATAAAATTTTGGGGTAAAGTGCCATTTTCATCAGACCATATCAAGAATAAAACTATTAAGATGTTTTATCACTTTTAACATTAACCTCAATAACCTGATTTGATATAGTGTTCATCAGTTTTCTTCCCTGTAAGTTATTCTTTTTTTGTTCATTTGTATTCTGCTTATATATTTGAAAAAGGTCGTATGCAGCCTACAGTGAAGGAGTAGAGTTATACTCCACTTCCTTGATGGAAGATAATCTACATGTATCACTTTGAATTTTTATGCATGAGAAATTTATATAATATTTTCTATTTTGTCTGTATTAGTTAGAACTCACTGGTAATTATTAATTTGATTTGGAAACTAATACTAGTTTATATATTCCTCACATTGTTCAATTATAGTTGTTGGGTTTTGTATTTATTTTTGCTGTAGTTTCTTACCTTCTGGCATCATAAGCTACTCCGAGCTTATGTATATTTTAACTAGTAGACATAAAAGTAGTTTCAGAATTGCTGACCCATAACTCTTAACAGAAGCACATTTACCAGAGGTACACAGTGTCTATGGGCAGTTTTCTTTATTTTATTGATTATAGTCAAAATGCCATCTTTTAAAGTTATTTATGAGAATTCCCTTTGTTACATCTTTAGTGAACTCGTACATCATGCATGTAATACATACAGATTTAATTGTCACAGTCGTTGCTTTGTTTGAAGTGTTTAATTGTACCTTTCTAGAATATAGAAATACAACTCATAGCTGTATGCATACATATGCATATATATAGTATGTGTATATGTGTGCATATTTATTTAGTATTCTTCAACCTTAAAAATTTCATTTATAAATTCTTGTGACATTTTCATAATTTTCATCATATTTTCTGCATAGACTATCATGTTGTCTGCACATAAGCACTGTAATCCTTTCCAGTCTAAATGTTTTTTAATTGTTTTCCCACGTTATTCTCTTGGCTAGCCCCTGGAGTCCACTGCTGAACTGGTGACAGAAGTATTTTGCTCTTCTCCCTCATTTCAGGGGAAAAGCATTCACCGTTTCAAGATTAGTTAAAATTTTAACTGTACTTTTTTTTTTAATAGATGCTCCTTATTTTGTCAATTTCTTTCTGGCCAAGATTTTAAAATCAAGAATGGAATAGATTTTTAATTTGCCAATTGATTTACTGTATCTATTGATATTTTGAAAAATCTTTGAAATAGAGAATTGCATTCATTCTTTTTCAAATGTTAAACTAAGTTTTCATTCTACCATAATCACTCTTTAGTCATGATATCCTTTTCATAAGTTTTTGAATTCAGTTTATTTCTTTTTCATATTTTACAGGTAAATCCATTAGGGATACATATTTATAATTTTCTTTTCTTGTAATATCCATCTGTTTTTATATTAACCATAATGCTATCAGGAATATGTTAAATATATCCTGTTCTCAATTTCCTGAAGAATTTGTCTAAAAATCATTATTTCTTTCAAATTATTTGCTAGATAGAATTCACCAGAAAAGTCATTTGTGTCTGGAGTTTTTTTTGTAGGAAAGTTTTAAATTATAGTTATATTGAATTTTTCATTAAAAATGTATATATGTACATACACATATATATATACTGCCCATACATATACATATATAATATTTCAATTTTCTTTAAATATAGATGATTTTAGATAATTTATAAATTCATATTACCTCTCAATTACATATAAATATATGAATTTAAATATATCAATTCAAATATATACCTTAAATATAAATGTACACACATGTTCAGTTTGTTTATTCATGAATGAGTTTGTTTGTTGATACCTAAATCTTTCAAAATATCATTTCATCTAAATTGATAAATTTAATGGCATAAATTTTATACATATCCTTTGATTTTCATATATTGAAAATTAGATATTATTCTTTTTCCATATATTGTTAGTCTTTTCTATTTCTTTCCTGAATGGTTTGTCTAGAGGTTTATCAATTTTTCTGATCGCAAAGGATAAAATTTTCATTTCTTTTGAATGTGAAGTTCTTAAACTGTTGAAAGAGCATTATAGAATTTTATAAGTTTAAGATATGTATTAACATGTCTACATCCGTATGTAAGTTTACCACTAAAGTCCATATCCTTCACCATATAGATTTCACTGATATTTTAAAAAAATGTTTAAATTCCTATTTCATTTATTTGTGCTCCAATATTCTCATATATTTTGGTTTAATTGCTCTTCTGTTTTCATTTTCTTAAAGAAGCTCTCATCATTCACTTGAGATTTTTTCATTGATTTTCATGAAGGCACTTAAACTGCTTATAAAGTTAAGGAAGTATCACTTTAGAGAAATTTCAGAGATGCCAGCATGTCCTTTTTTAACTTTCATTTAGTTAAAAATCTTTTGAATTTACCTTTCCATTTTTTTAAATCGTGTGCTACATAGTGTTAGTTTCCAAATATTTGAGGAATTCTCAGATGTCTTTTTGTTATTGATTTCTAATTTTAATTCCATTTTGATTTGAGGATATGTTTCATAATATTTGAACTTGAAAATTATTAATCTTTTTTATACCACCTAGACTATGATTTATCCAGGTAAATTTTCATGTTATCCAGAAAATGTTTCTGATTTCTATTATAATCAGGTCTGGTGTCCTAACTATGTCAAACAGGTCAAATTAGTTAATCCTGCTCTCTAAATCTTCTGTATTATCAGCAATTCTGTCTGCTTGTTATTATTTATGGAGATAGTCTTGTACTCTATGACTGCTTCTGTATTGTCTATTTTTCCTTGAAGTTCTATTAATTTCTTTTTTTTTTCTGTATTTTGAAGTTCTAATATTAACTGTATGAGGATTTAGGATTGCTCTGTCCTTGATGAATTGGCCTCACTATCAATTTGAAATTACTTTATCCCTGGTAATCTTTGAGTTGAAATAAACTTCATTATTAACAAGTTCAGCATTTTTTTTAAAAGAAAGGTCCAGGCAGAAATGAAGGCAGCAGGCAAGAGGCAGGAAGAGAGGAAGAAGAAGCATTTTATTTTATTTAATTACTCATTTTGGTTGTTTCCCTGGGCACCACATCTTGACCCAGGAACTTTGGCATGTATGTGGACTACACCCAGTGGACTAAGCCAATAGCCCATGAGGGCATACCGATCTAAACTTTATGCTTTATTAGCATGGGTAGATCTTTTTCTGTTCTTTTACTTTAAACTTGATAATATTTATTTTGGAAATGTATTTTCAGAAGGCAGCATAGAATATGATCTATTCAATCTAACAATTGAGTTTTTAAAAAAATTATCTTTAGTGTGATTATTATAACTTTAAAATATATCATCTTCCTATTTGTGTTTGTCCCATCTATTCCTTGCTTCTTATTTTTCTGATCTGCTCATTTTGCTGACTATATTCAATAATTTTGTATCTTTTGATGGTTCATTCACTATTTTAGTAGTTGATTTGGAGTTTATAGTAAGCCTGGTTAATTTATTTTTAAGTTTTTGCTTTAATTATCTGTAGGGCAGACCAGAATTTTTAGATATCATGTATTTTGAATTGCAATCCTTAAAGCAGATGCTTTAAAATTTTTCAAATAATGCTGCATTATTTTGAGAAGTTATCTTCTGAACACTGGTAGAATTTAGGATTCATTTCATTTCATGCTTTGAAAACATGAATTATATTAGAAAACTTTGTAAACCAATAACCTATGTGGAACAAAAAATTAGCCAACTTATGGAAATCAGAGCTTTTTGCACTGAAGTCAGAGTGGGAAATCAAAAGCTCACTCCAGTCTTACTTGTGTGGCTTCTGCAGACTTTATGACACCATAAGCACAGGCAGAACTGCTGCGCTAGTAGAACAGAAAGTCAACCATCTTTCAACATGGAAACATTCATGAAGCATAAAATCCACTACAACTTACCCAACAGCACACATATCTTAGTTTTTATCTATCCTTTAAGCACAAAAGGTATTGTGTGACTATCTAGATGATTTTTAAGTTGACTTTATTGAAGGAATATTGCATTTTAATATTGCCTTGGTTTGAGGTATATGTAATAGCAAATTGACATCCGTATATAGGTTTACCACTATTTTTTTCCTTGACTTTGCAATTAATCCCCTTTATTCCATTTCCCCACATCCTTCCCCCATCTCTCCTATATGTTTTAATTTGCCTTTTCCCCCCCACTTCTAAAAGACTACTGTAGCTTGGATTTCTTTTTTTAAAGGTCTGTTATTGTTTAATTTGTATCATTTGTCCTCTATCTTTCTACACATCATTAAAGTGATGGCTTATGATGTCTGTCTGTCTTCTGGGTTATCTCGCTAAAAAATTCTCTCAAAATCCACCAATGTTGCTGCAAATGACAGGGTTTATCCTTTTGATGGCTGCATAGTACTCCATATGTACATATACCATATCTTTGCTCAAATCATTGATAGATGGGCATTTAGATAGTTTCCAGTTCTTGGTGTTTGTAAATAATGCTGCAATGAACATGTGGGAGCATATATCACTGAAAATAAGTGTCATTCAGTTTAAATATGCAGTAGAGAAATAACTGGATGTCTTCTTTCTTTAACTGACTCTTAAGTCCTTGAGGACAGCAACTACTGTCATCACCACTATCACCACCACCACATCATCACAACAGTGTTCATAATAACAATAATAATGTCAGTAAAAATAACAATAATAGCTGCAGCAATTACTTATTGAATACTTATATGCACTGGCACTATATTAACTATCTTGAATTTATTTTCTAATTAAATCCTCTGCACAATCATCTTAGAAGGTCTATAATAATCTCCCATGCTATAGATGGGATATCTGAACCTACTGATTTGATTATTGAAATAGAAATTTTGTATAATAAAATATATTACATAATGATTTGATACTCATATAAATAGTAACATCTCTCATAGCTTTTTTCTTCATATTCATGGAAATTTACATTTAAAAACAATTAGCATCAGTTATTTGTGTGTTCAAATCAATTATCAAAAAATATTTATGATATCCAAAAATATATGTGTGAACCTATATAAAAGATATTAATTATAACACTGTTAATAATAAAAGTCTGGAAATTACTTAAATATCAATTTTAAATTATGGCACACATTCTAGACAGAATTCTAAACAATGGTTTAAAAAAGGAATAAATTTATATGAACAGATGTAGTTCAGTCCATTAATGTTTAGGGTGATTATTAATATTAACTGTTTAGTGTCATTTTGTAATTTGTCTTCTGTGTGTTGTTCCAGACAGTGGTTTTATTTTTCTCTTTCTCTTCTTATGTGTGTTGGGTGTAGTTGTGTTTTGGTTTCCCTTTTTGTCTTTTTCTTTGCTAACTGGATGTTTATTTTGAAGTTATCTTGAAGTTAGCATAAATTAATTTATATTTATTACCTATATTTATTTGAAAGCATATTAGTCTTCCACTCTTCTAACGATCCACATTTTTGTTCACTTCTGCTCTTCCCCACTTTTAAAATTTGTTGTCTCACTGTTAAGTAGGATTTCTCTACACTTTATATAGCAACTTTTAGTATTTTTGTAGACTGGTTTTATGGTGATAAATTCCTTTAACTTTCACTTGTTGGAAAAGATTTTTATCATTCCTTCAGTTCTGAATGAAAATCTCACAGAGTATAGTATCCTAGGGTGATAATTCTTTTCTTTCTGCATTTTGAATATATCAGGATATTCCCTCCTAACCGGGAGTTTCAGTTG
This sequence comes from Solenodon paradoxus, assembly GCA_004363575.1. Classification (NCBI taxonomy): domain Eukaryota; kingdom Metazoa; phylum Chordata; class Mammalia; order Eulipotyphla; family Solenodontidae; genus Solenodon; species Solenodon paradoxus. The sequence goes on from RJWH01000976.1 coordinate 384,241, forward strand.
AAAAATTTGTTCACAATCAGACGGGTACTCCTTTGTTTTGACTCATTTTCTCTGGATGCTTTTAAGATTATCTTGATTTTTGACATTTTAATGACAATGTGTCCAGGTAGGTCTGCTTGGATTTCTGGTATTAGGGACTCTTAGCTTCCTGGAAGTGGAGGCTTGCTTCATTCTTCAGGTTTGAGAAGTTCTCAGCTATTTCTTCAAATACAGTTTTGTCCTCTTTTCTCTCTCTGCTTCTGGGACCCTATGCTGAGAATGTTGTTTCTTTTGATGTTATGCCATAGATCCCAAATGCAGTCTTCGTTTCTTTGCATTCTTTTATCTTGTTGTTGGTTCGCTTAAGTGCATTCCTCTGCCCTATCTTCTAGCTCACTGATTCTATTGGAGGCTTCATCCATCCTATTTTTGTGTCCCTCTGTTGAATTCTTTAGGTCAGTTATTGTGTTCTTTATTTCTTTGACACTTGTTTTGAGCTACTTCATTTCTCCTCTTTTTTGTTCTATTTTTATTTCTCTATCGTTTTCTTGATTTCCATGAGTATGTTTGATATTGTTGCCCTAAATTCATCCTCAAGTAGTTTGCAGATGCCTGTTGCATTAAGATTTTTCCATGGGTTTTGATTGTATTCATCATTTCCCACATATTTCTTTCTTTGCTCTGTTTGGCATTCTGTTTATGTTCCTCTGGATTAAGTTTCCCTGAAGTGATGACCTTATGTAGGGCTTCAACTTGTACAGAGTAAACTTGGATCTTAGTTTGGAACCCCAGATTTCTTGAGTTTCATGGCGTCACCATTGGTTGATTTGTTGAAGTTCTTACATGGGCCCTCTGTTGTTGCCCAGAAGTTCAGTCTATGTGTTTGGGGTTTGTATGGGAGATGCAGAGCCTCTCCCAGAGTCCCAGTCCCAAGTATAATGACCATTTTGCTGTTGGCCCATAGTCAGCAAGCAGGCTGCAGTTTTCCCTATACTCACAAGTTGGCACTAGTGGGTAGCATTGATGGCTCCTTCCTCTGGACAACTCTTCTTCCTTTGAGACTGAGGGCAGAATTTTTGGTGGGTGGGTCCTGTGGATCTTGTGGCTCCTATGCAATATGTTAGGAGGGCTTGGGGTTGGGCAGTTCCCTAGCTACCTTTTGGTTATTGTGACATCTGGTGTATTTTTCTCATAGGGCCACCCATTCATACTTCTGGGGCACTGGTTCTCCTTCTGCCTCCCTGTGTCTAGACCCTCTCCCCTGGCTCCATGTCCCAGTCCTGCTGGCAGGCTCTCTGCTGATTTTACCATTCCTGGGAGTGGTGGTTCTTCCTGTAGTTCCACCTCCTCCCCACCATGACCAGAATCCCTATTCTGCAGTATGGTTTTTGAACCTGGACATTTTTGCCTACCCTTTCTTGTCACAATTGCTGCTGTGTTGCTACAGCCTCTGTGCCTGCTTTTCTTCCTGGAAAATAGACGAATTCCTAGTTGCTCTGTGGGGAGGACATGAGTCTTTCTCCTACCATGTTGCCATCCTCACCAGATGACCTGCTTGGTTAATTTTGGTGATCTACCTTCAAGTGATACTATATTGCTTCACATGTAGTATATGAACCTTATAATTGTATGCTTTCAGTTATCCCTATGACTTGATATTGTCTGCATAAATTAACTTTTACATGATTTGTAAACTCCAGACTTGTATTCATATCTTAGTTTAAGCAGTGATTTTTTTGTAAGATTGAAATAAGAAAAAGAAATATTCTATGCTTGCCCTAGTAATTATCCCTCTCAGTGTGCTTCATTAATATGTGTAGATCTGTATCTCCATCTGGTATCATTTTCCTTCTGCCTGGAGACCTCCCTTTTTTAAGAGGAAGCAAGGAAGGCAGGTATGAAGGCAGTCAGACCAGGCAACAGGCAGAAAGAAAGAGTGGAAGAAGATGCATCTTATTTAGTTGTTCATTTTAGTTGTTCCCCCGATCTCTGACCATGAACCCAGATTCTTGAACTGAGGAACTTTATTTTTCTTAATTTTTGGTAGTGTAGTTTTCGCTGGTCATTAAATCTTTCACCTTTTTTATGTCTGAAATGTCCTTATTTGATCTTCATTCTTTGAAAGATGTTCATTATGTATAGAATTTTAAGAGGATGGTTTCTTTGTCAGTTTAAAATGGTCTTCCTCTATCTTCTCATTTGGATTATTTTTGATGAGACTCTTCGTGTCATCTTTATCTTTATTCCGACAAGCATAATGTTTATTTTTCTCTTCATCCTTTTTTTAAGATTTTCTAAATGACTCAAGGAAGTTTTATTGTTATGTGTTTTACTGTAGTTTTCTTCATGGTCTTGAACTTATAGCTTATTGAGCTTCTTAGGGCTGTGGCTGTATAGTTTTCATCAGATTTGTAAAAAAAAAATAGCCAATATTTCTTCAAATAATTTTTTCTCTGCTTTGAGACTCTACTTATATGTATTTCAGTTTGTTTGAAGTTGCCTCACAACTCACAATCTTTTTATTTTACTGGTTGATATCTTTGTTTTGTATTGTATAGTACTTATGCTATCCCTGAAAGTTTATTAAGTTGTACTTATTCAGAGTCTAAATTTCCATTAAGTACACCCCATATCTTTTCATCTTATGCCTGTAGTTTTTAGCTCCTGAAGTTTTGTTTGGCTCTAGGTGGAATGCCATTATAGTAATTTTTAAAATATCCCTCTCTAATGATGTTAGTGTCTCTTGTGGTTTTGATTTGGTGATCATTCTTATGGATTATGTGCGCTTGTTTCTGGTGACCTTGTTCTGAATGCCAGACATAGTGAATTTCACCTTTTTGAGTTCTGGGTATTTTTTCATTCATATACATTTTCTTGAGCTTTGTTCTGGAATATAGTTAAGTTCCTTGGAAGAAGTTTTATTCTTGAGTCTTTTGTGTGTGTATTTTTAAGAGGGACTGCAACATTGCTTATTCTACAGATAATTATCACTACTGAGGCAAGTGTCTCTGTGCATTCTCCACTACCCCATGAATCTTTTGGTCACTCAGTGTACTGGTAGGAAAAAGTGCTCTTGACCATGTCTGTACCAGGCACTGTTACCTTAAATCTTAATTCTGTGATTCTTTCTCTGGCCTTAGGTAGTTTCCCCATACACATGGTCTGATCAGTTCTCCAAGGATGAATTCTTGAAATAGTCTTCTCTTCTTATCTGTAGAGATTTTTCTCTGAGATGCAGTTCTCTCTTCTCTGGTACTGAATTTTGTGAACTCTGACCTCTTCTCCCCAAGTCTCAGAATTATCTTCTCCAATCACATCATTTTATGGATTACCTGGATTCTTTCTCTCTACTCTGCAACTTGGAAACTTTCTCAAGGGAGTAGCTACAGCTATCACAGTAGCTCACCCCCATTTGTTTAGAGTGTATTGTAAAACTTTATTTTTAATGTTTCACTCCCTCTCTTCCTCCCCTCTTTCCCGCCTCCCTCTCTCCTTTCTTTCCTGCAGTGAACTCTATCTTGATCTGAAGTAAACTTCCAAAAAAATCACTTATTTTACTTTTGATTAAAAGTTGTGTATATTTAAATGTACAACTTGATGACTTTTACATAGTGATGTGATTTCTGCAATTGGGAGATCATTTTGCTAATAAGCCAGTGAAGAAAGGAAAATACAGAGAGGTCTCCTATGTATGGAATCTAAAAAATAAAATATAGTGAAGCAGAAAGTGGAACTAAGCCTCTAATAGGGTGGGAGATGGAGGGAAAGAGAAAATATTCGTCAGAGGGTACCAGGTTGTAGTTATATAGGATGAGTAAGCATATATATCTAATAACAAGCATGATGACTATAGTTAATAATTCTGATGTGAACACTGGACATTTGCTAAGAGAATAGATTTTAGGTGTTTTCATTACAAAGGAAAAACTTTTAGTTTTTTCATCTGTTACTGCATTGCTTTTTTATGGCCTTATTTTCTGCTTTATTTTTGCTTTTAATTCATTCTCTTTTTTTAACTTCTTGAAATAGATATTTGGCTCATTAATTTTTTGTTCTTTTCTAATATTAGCTTTGAATAAATTTTCATTAGCTTGATACATGTTTTAAATACTGTTCCACACCAAATATTTTTAATTTCTATTATTTCAGCAATGAGTTATTTGGGACATTGTTTTTAAGTTTTCAAATATATCTAAGTTAATTTTCTATTTTCTAATTTGAATATATTTTTAACAGAACAGTCTACATGGTTGAAATTCTTTAGTAATAATCAGGATTTTATTTGTGTCCTGATCTTGCTTAGAGTTCTCTGTTGATATTTGATAAATGCTTGACTAATGTAAATTATATGATCTATATCATCAGTTAAATATAATTACATTGTAAAATTTGTATTGTTTCAGTATGCTACTCCGGGTATGCAAGAACTACTGCATAATCACAGATTAAGATAAATGATCAAATAGGACTAATACAGTTATTTAATAGCACACTTATTCCATTGAATTATTTTGAATTGTTATATTTAGTTAAAATTATAGCAAGTGTGTGACCAGAAAAAATAATCAAGATACAAGTTTAAAAACTGCCATCATCGAATGACTATTAAATTTTCGTTGTGTATGCAGATGTTGCAGAAGGACTTCTCTTAGAGCGCACTAAACATGTTTTTGAAATAAAGGTTGAAAAATATGAATTGCTATTAAAATATACCATCTCACTATAAAATTACAGTTCATATGCACCTTAGTTTACTGAGATCTTCATTTTCTTTCATTTTCACAAAACACTCAAGAACTTGAGTGAATTTTATAGTCACCTATGTTTAATGACATGAGATATTGGACTGGTCTGTGTGCTCTAAATTGGTTTTACTTTAAATAAAATAGTTTAGATTTTATAATTTTAATGCCAGAAGTAGGTGTATTATAAATATTATGTGAAATATAGTTTATTTTCATAGTAGCTCTGTCAAGTTGAATTTGACAGGACCAGCCAGTTTAAGTTATGAGTTCCTAGAGCACTTGAAAAATACTGCTTCTTTGGGAGGCTGTGAAAAATTGTGAAGAGGCAAGAAATGCATCTAGGCCTTCTAAATAAAGCGCGGTTTCTGGTTTTTGGATGCAAATAGTGAACTTGGTGGTATTAACCTATTGTAATGTGGCAGATAATCTTAATAAAAATTCTTCTTTTTTTTTTTTGCTGGTAGGTGTCAGAATGAATAGACCACATCTTAATTGGTCTCACTGGTAACTTCCTCAGCTTGAATCAACATCTTTCCTTTTTTAACTCTGTGATGCAGTTAAAAACTATACACCACAAAACGACGATAACAACACAAAACCTGAGCCCTGAGTCAGCAAAGAAATGAACCAGCATTTTTTCATACTTTGGTTCTAGAATGGGCAGAAAGGAAATAACAAGGGGCTACAAGCTATTTTGATGAATCTTTTGAGAATAACATACCATGTAATTAAGTTAACTCTTCAGTTGGGATGATATACAAATTTTATGACTTTTCCTGGGTGACTGGAACAGGGTGTTCAGAAAAAGGTCAAAGAACATAAAAATGAGAGAAATGTTGAAATGTGACCTGCCACTGAGGTCAAAGGGGTGATATTCAGCTTCTCAGCAGAGATATGGGCAGAAGTCTACCACACTTTTGGACAGTCTTCCCTGCTTAGTATCCTTCCTATGTTTGGGTCCCAGTTGAAGAATAAAGTCCAGTAATGATGTTATCTACCCACTGTTCTGTAAGTGTCTTGAATACAAAGTTTGCTTGTGTTTATTTTTGGACCTTCTGTATTTCAGAATTTCCAGGCATTGACTAATAGTAGAATAGAATATGTCCCTTAAATTGAATTACTACAGCAGCCACATACCAATCATTGTGCTAAAACATAATTTTTGTTTAGATTTGCTGTTCCCGTTAAGTCCAACTTTTCGGAAAAATTGATTTTGAGTACATGTCAAAATGTTTTTGCGAAGTTTCCGTGAGAGAAAAGGTTTCTTAAAAAATAACTATTCAAAGGTTTCTGTCCAGAAAGATACATTTTATGGGAAAGAAAAATTGTTAAATAATTGTTAAGCTAGATTAAAAAATGCATGTCACTAAAAATGCTTTTAGGATCGTTATCAACTGGATGGGTAATCTCAGCTTCCCAGAATATTTAAATCTCAATTAGTCATATCAAAAAATTACTCATGTGTTTTATCAGAAATCGTAATTACTTCCTAGATGAAGGTCATGTGTTATGTCAAGCAAAAATATTCTGATTCATTCCGGTTTGGGAATCACTTCCTTTCTCTTATTATTAAAGGAGTCAAAACATAGTAGATTAAAACTGCCATGCCATATCTGAATTAAAATGAATTTGGCTGCAGCTAGTTTGGTGATTGACTCCTCTCCTCTGATCAATCCTTTTTCTCAATGAGAACAACCTGCTATTTGGAGAAAGAGATGTGCAAAAGAGATTATAGCTATAATGAAATCAGTAGACAACTTATTTCTAAGGAAGTAAGGAAGCAGAGCAGGGGTTGCCAGATCAGCATTTTACTTATTTTTTCTTTTATTAATTGTATACTTTACATATAATTTTTATATTTAAGTATACATATAAATTTTCAATGTGCATTATACATATATTCAATTTGGAATATACCTCTACTTTATAGTAGGTAAAGATCAAATTTTATTTTTCTCGTAATGAATCAGTGCTATACCTTCTAATTTACACTCTATATCTTTTCCTTTTTGGTGACATCTGTATGGTCTAATAAAACCCATACGTGAGTCAGTTGTGAGTTTCTATAACATGTCCTTGAATAATGTCACTTCTTTCAACATTGTTTCCTTATAACATTGAGGGAAAAAAGAATCTATTCTTGCTGGAGTCACTGTGTCGCATTCGCATGTTCTCATAACTGTGTGGGTTTTTTTCAGGTACTCCAGTTTCCTCTCACGTCCCCAAAATATGCACACTGTATACATTGACTTGTCCAAATTTTATGACTTTCAGTGATTGTGAGGGGCGGGATGAACTTGAGCCACTTATGACTCTGAACTGGAATAAAGAGGTTGGAAAATGAGTGAGTGGATGAATATAAATTATTATTTAATATTTGAAGTATTTGGCTCTTTTGTAGAAGTTTGATGTTATTGTGTTGAGAAGTGTGCCTTGGGAACTTAGTTCTTTATTATGTCTGCTATCCTATGGTACAATTTGTTTCATTTTAAATCACTCTGTTTAAAGTGATAGTTTCCAAGAGGCTCCCCTCCATGTTAAGTGAGGACTTTCAGTAGTTAAGAAGAAAAGTTAATATCTGTGTTTTGTGCAGTTAATAATACAATAGTTTTATTATCAATCATTGTATGTCTTAATAACTTGTGGATCAAGTCCTCTTTACTCTTTAATGGTTATCTTAACTATACTTATGTTTTTATTATTCCATATAAATATGTAATTCTAATGATTTAAAAAAATTAAAGACCATGTTTTGCCATGTACAATACACACGTTTTTGCCCAAATTTTTGAAGAAAAAATAAGGATGTGCATTATACATTAGTACTAATTTCATCTGTATAAATGTTTTTGATTGTTGTTTGTTTATGAGTTAAATGTGTCACTCTAGAAATCAATATGGCATCCATATGCAATATAATGCCCTCAATATGATCATTGGTTTTGTTGAACTTACTGCAAACTTGAAACAAAAATTTCGGCCAGCGAGTCAGTGAAATGAAACAAAGAGCGATGTATTTGTTGTCCATAGAGAAGCTCTGACTTGCTAAGATATGCGATGCCAGCTTTATTACCTTACGGCAAACAGCACAGTATTTCTCTTCCTACACTTTAGGTCAGATCTAGTAATTGAGCTGATCTTTTACGGAAATACAGATACTGAAGCTTTAAGCTAAGAGTTATTAAATATGTTAAAGAGCATGGTAACAGAGTTGCCCAGAGACACTTTGAACCTCCTCCCACAGGAACTGTCATCAGATTGTGGAGGCAACAGCAAGAAAAGCTTCTAGCAACTTGTGTGTTCTTGTGTTTTATAATTAGTTACATAAAATGTTTTATGCCATAATATGTTAAAAGCTAAATGCTGAAATTCCTTTATAATACAAAAATATTACCTAAATATAAACAAATAAAATTTGAATTAATGAATTAAAATAGATTTTTTTCTGACAGTTTGGAGCAAAAATGTAGATGTGCATTATACATGGCAAGATATGGTAAATATAAGAGAAAGATCAACTAAGATTATAATAAATTTGCATATTAATCTGGAAAGAATTGTTAAGAGGACTACATCAGTTAGATGACCCTATTTTTCATTGCAGCTTTATTGCTCTCTTCACACAGTATTATATATTCTAAATAAATTTCTAGAAAGTTAATATTTTTATTTTCTATTGTAATTGTACTTTGTATCATTAAATTTGTTGAATTACGTTGGTGTGAAAAAGTGTTATTGCTATTTTTATGTTGTGTTTGTATACAACAAATTGGCTAATTTCTACCATGTTTTCTAACAGTTTTTCAGTTGATCTGTTAGATAATATGAAAATCTACAAACCAGATGGTAATGACAATTTTTGTCTTGTGATTTTCTTTACTTGAAGCATTGGTCATCACCACTGATATGTTATTAAAGAGTAATAGCAAAAATGCACATCCTTGTATTATCCCTGATTTTTGAAGAAATTTATCAGAAGTTACTTCAGATCTTTGACATATAAACTATCCATAGTTAAGAGAATTGTACTTCACTTGTATTCATAGACTTTTGAAATTTTTATCAAGGATACGCATTAAACATTAGTAATTTTCAACACTTGAGATAATCACTTGAGATTTCCTTTTCATTCTGTTCAGATGGTGAATTATACATTTTCTTCTAATAGGTAGAAATATCCTTGAATTCCTAAGCAAATCCCACTAGTAACATTCTTCTGTAGCTGATCAATAAATTTTTTCTAAAATCAGTGTTCATAAAAGTGGTCCAATACCTTCATTTTTATATTTTAATATATAATTCTGGAATTAAGATTGCATAAATGCTAAAATTATCTAGGTGGTATTTTTCTGAAAAATTTTGTATTAGAAAGGAGTTAAATATTTAAGTAATTTGGAGAACCACCTGAAAAATCACATTTTTTATTTGTTTAGTAGGGGGCAAATATTTCAGTGTATATACTACATAGCAGTCTATTCAAGTTCTCTATCCCTTATTTCACCAATTAGGAGATTTTATGACACTATATAGTTATATAAACATACAGTTTTATATTCAGATTTATATATAAGTATATATAAGAATAAATTATTTAACTTACTCCGATTTGATTGTTTTGTTGTTCATAATAATCTATTTTGTTCATTGGTTTGTTATTATTTGCTTTTTTCCCTCTAATTTGCATTATTTCATTTTTTTCTTGGTGAATCTTGCCAGAAATATATTCATGTTAGTAATCTTTTCAAGAAACCACATTTAACTTTCTGATATTTTATTTTTCTTTCATTTATGGTCAATTATTTTAGATTTCTTTTTGCACATTGTAAGTTGAAAGCTTAAGTTATTTAATTTTAAACTCTTGTTTTATGCAGTTTGAGAAATGTATTTTTCTAAGTACTATTTTAGTTCTTACACAAAACTTAGAATATAGAATTTTACTAAGTTCTAAATATTGTTATTTTCTCTTTAAAATAATTTTAGTATATTTTTGTCTTTAAAAGAAAATATTTTTACGAGTCATTTAAAAAATAATTTTTTTAACTGTGCTGAACTAGCTCAATGAAGATAGCTTGATATATATTGAGGTTTCATTTGCAGTCTAATTTGTATCTTTTAAAAAAATGTCTGCCTCCAAAACTGTATATGTTCTATAATACATATGATAGATAGTATATGTATATGTATATACATATTTATATAAAATTACATAAATTTATAATTTATCATGTATCAATGTATATGATCTATCAAACTACACTATAAAAGTATATACTAATAATATTTTTCACTATATTCAGATCTGTTTTCTGTTTAATTTTGTTAACAGTATAGACTATCCAGTAATTACTTTATCAAAGTTTTCCTATAGTTTTTGCCAGTTTCTTTTTGTTATAACTATGACTGCTTTATTAGGTGAGTTTTCATATTTTTTTATCAGTAGAAAATAGAAATCTGATCTTTTACTTTTTGCATTTAAATCAATAGGTTAGATATTAAATTATCACCTGTATTTTCTTTTTGTTTGTATTTATGTACTCTAAATTTGCCATCTTTTTTTAGTTGTTTATGGCAACATGCTGTTTGATTTTTGCTTCCTAAATCTAGACTTAAAGGCCATATATTTATATTGATCAGTTCCATATGTTCGTATATTTATATTAAAACAGAAATTGGTTTATGTGTTATTTCTCATCTCACGTCCTCACTGTTAAAAAATGATTTAATTCTCTTCCTACCCTTGCTTCTCAAAATTTAATCAAAAAGGGTGAGTACGTCACTCATCCCACCCAGTATCAAATATTTTATTTTCCAAATTTCTTCTTCAGCTCCTAGCTAAGAGGTCTTTTTTAACGTCTGGATTCAGTAAAAAGAATAATTGGTGTTTACAATTGTTTAATTTTTTTTTCCTGTTTGACATTTGGTCTATGGCTTCTTAACTAAAGAGCTAGAGATTTGACTTTTTTGCTATTAGGAGACAAGGGATGCCCAATAACCACATAGATTGATCATCTGTTGGGAGAAAAAGTAGAAAGAAAGTGTAACAATGAATGCCTACCCATTTCTTCCACCATACTGAGAAGGATTCTATGAACTCCTTGAAAACAGACTATGACTGATACTACTTTTTAACCTCAGCATCCAGCTCAGTGTCAACATAGCACCAGTAACGATATTTGCTAAAGGAATCACATAGTACTACAGTAGTTCAAGCTCACCAACAATATTGTCAGTTTAAAAAATAAATTGCATCATATCTGGCGCAGCATTATTACTAGACTAATGAAATAATCAGAAAAAGAAAGTAAGTTAATAAGTTTTTGACTTTTAGGTGAAGGATCTTTTAAAACAAACTTTAATAGTAAAACTATAAGACAAAAATAAATTATTTTCATCAAAATCAAAGATTTCTCTTTAATGAATAAAATGTGGGCATTTAATGTATATATTGAAGAATGGGAAAATACTTAAGATGTATAAATCATTAAGGAATTAATATCTAATATAGAGAGCTCTTAAAAGTAAAAAAGTAAAGACAGAAAATTTATTGGAAAATGGGGAGAAGATTTAATGAGAAACTCATAGAAGGAAAACCCAAAAGACTAAAAGCATTGTTATGTTCTATAATCAGATAAATGACACAAAACATTGAGATACTGCTTCAAACATATTTATCATTTAAGAAGTTAGGTGGAGAACATCAAAGGCATACTACATGACCTTGCCCTTACGTTAGAGATTCAAAACGGTGCAACTGTTTTGAGAAAACTATTGTAATCCAAACTATCTGTGCATATAAAGTGTACATACATACACGCACAACTATGACCCAAAAATTTATCTTTGAAATACGTTTCACTGTTGTGTAAGCAAAAAATGGAAACATATTTATGGCAAATGCTTTTAGTAATGGTGGGGTGTTAGACACGATCTAGTTATCAAGATGGGTAAAATATTGGGGATACACAACAGGACTTACCTCAGCAGCTAGTGGAAGTGATATACACCTCACAAAATAAGTGACCCTAAAAACAGCTGAGTAAAGAAAGTAAAGAGTAGAAGGAGATAACAAATATATTTTATACAAATTTGACAAGAACACCTATAAGCAAGTAACAGGTTAGTAGCATGGAATATACTAGAGTGTAAGGTAGAAGAACAAAAATGAAAATGTGAATAGAAGTTATTTATAAACAGATTCCTAGAACTGAAAACAAAATTGTATCAGTGAAAACAAATTAACCTTCTGCATCTGAGGTCTAATAAAGAAAAATAAAAAGAATTCAGCCAAATTGTCTTGTCTTTTGTAGGTAGTCGGTTTTATTCTTCATGGTTATTGTTAGTAAGTTTATCTTTGGTTTTCCACAGTGTCAACTGTGTTTCTACAATGAATTTACTTTAGCTTTCTCTGTCCAAATATTGGTATCTTTTCAATTCTCATCCATATCTACTCAAATATTGCTTAGCGCTCTTGAACTGTTAAAACAACTGGAATTCATATGTTGGAACATTTGAAACTTTCCTTCATGTTTCTTTTATCTTTTTATATTTTCTATCTTTTCATATCTGGGTTTCAGTGTGAACAATCTTTATGTCTATTTGTGGTTCATAAATCCTGTTTTAAGTGTATCTAATCTGAATCCAGTTGTTACATAAGCTTTCAATTTTCTATTTAATATTTTCTATTATCTCTTTATTTCAAATCTAATTTATCAAATTTGATCATCCTTTGTGCCTTCATAATACCTGATATTCCTTTTTATATTAGAAATACAAAAATAATATATTTACATTCTAAATCTAATAATTCTAAAATGTTTGGTATCAAGGACTCTGATTTCCTGTTCGTTATAATGAGTCATGTCCATAGTTCTTATATCCTGTGCCTACTGTTTTGGTTTTGAGTTCGTACTTCTGAGAAATTATTGTAATTATTTGTGGCCTGAAAAAGGATTTGTGTTAATTTCTTCCAAGAACCAAAGAATAAACCACAACATGGGATCATTTTAAATGGGATATCCAGCCTGGGCTTTAATGGAATGCATAGGTTTTGTGAATTCTTTTCCCAAGACCACATACCCCTGAAAATGTGATCAGCATTTCCGGGGAAGACACTTTTAAACTCTACCTACAGCAAAGGCTGGCACAGACACATTTCTCAGTTTCCTCCCTCTATGTGGTATGTTTTAGCTCATCTGTTGAAGGTGCTGCCCTTGAGGAACTTTGGCATTATAGAGAGACATCTCCAGTGTTAAACCTATCATCTTAAAGTTTAGACTTTGTTTCCTGTTCATGAAGAAGCCATTATCATGGGCCAGAAATATGATAGATGCTGTAGTTCTCTGTACCCCCTTATGGGTTCACACATACTTACTATTTCTGATTAATCTGTTTTCTGTCAACACGTACACACACACATACTCACACACACATACAAATATTGGCCAGGATTACATCTATGGGACATTTTCTCTGAGTAGCTAATTCATCTTAATAGCAATAGAAATTTTGCAATGTTAACTTTACTTTTATGTATACTCAATCATGATCTCCTTGAGCGACTGATTTCCTTTTCAGCACTGTAATCATTTCTAGCAAATAATAATCATCAAATGATGAATGATATGATGATGAATGAATAAATGAATAAATAAAAGAAAATATTGTCCTCTGGGACCTATACAATTTTTGATATAGGATACCTGGGGAAGATATTCATGAAAGATCTTGAGGTTCATAATATATTATCTTTGATAAAGTTAATTGATAAACTCTTTTCATACTATTTTGTGTACTCTGTTGAAGTTTTCAGGAAAAGAAACTATGCCTTGTCAATTCTGTAATTCCCAGCAGGGAAATTAATATTCTCAGTGCTTTTTCTAAAGAAAGAGAATTATTTTAAACTAGTATATACAGATACTGATTTATAATTATGCATCCTTGAAACGTATATATAGTTATAATGCAGATACTTCAATTAAAAATTTAAAAATATTGAATTTAGCAATAGTAACTTTTTAAGCTTAAATTTTATTTTATAGGCTATAGAACATTAGTAACACAATAATAGCAAGTAAATTAATTTTAAAATTTGATATTTCAACCTCTTGGTGCATATTCACTTTGCAATATAATAAGATATTAACTTACTGTTAAGTATTTCTGACAGAAATGCCTTTTACAACGTAATTTGTTACTTTATCTCTGGAAATAGAAATGTAGTGCTTTATTTCTAAAAATTTTATTATCATGTAGCCATTACTTTTTCCTTATTTTAGCTGTGCCTGCAACCTTGCCGTTTTCTATAATCAATAGAGCTTAAAATTCTTAAAATCAAACTTAGGTTAAGCTTGGTCAGGTAAATATTCATGCACAGCATCAGGCTCTGCATCTAAATGTAAATTTCATTAAAATTCTGGCTTATATAACCACACCGCACACCTGGTCTTAGAATATCTCCCAGCTGGAAGAATGTCGAAGATGTAAGTTGGTGTCAGTGCAAGCCTCACTCAGGGCATGAGGCATCATTTATGAAGGAGAATGATTTCTAGGCATCAAAGAAATAGTTCCTCTTATTTATGCAAGTTTTGGCTTTTAATGGTTCTTTCTTAAGAATGTAAAGTGTATAATGGGGCACATGAATAATCAGGGTTGTGGCTTCTCAGGCAGTTACTGACCCCAAAGGTGAAAGGCAGGGATGTGGTGTTACACATTTCTGGCTTAAAGTTTCAGTGACTGCAGTCTACATAGTTATATGAATTGGGCATATTGCTGCCTCTAAACCTTACTAATTCATCTGAGTCTTCAGTAGGTGTGGAGGGTATGGAGTATCAATCACTTCTCAAGTGAAAAGCAGGTGTAACTCTCTAAGGGTGTGGTCAGTAGCTTTGGCAACTTGAAGTACAGATAAGTAAGGAGTTGCTGACTGAACTAAAAATAAAAATAAATAGGTGTCATAAGTATGGCCCTACCATTATTATGTTCTCTGCAGATAATTGAATAATGTGATGAGCAATAAAATGCCAAATAGTTAGAGCTAAAAAAAAATAAAGAAAGCTTTGGGTTTAAGACCCAGACTCAGATTCAGATAATATGACTCAACATGACTTAATAGAGATTCCAACAAAAGAAATACACCCAGGAAATATGAAACTGCCCTTTTGTGACATTCGTGAATGACATAGAACCAAACTATACAGTATTTCTGAAAGACTGGAACACTGTTTTCAAAACACATGTGGACACTCATGTATGAAGCATATGTATACATATATATATGTTATATAGCATAGGTATAGTTATATTTATGTTAAAGCTCTTTAAATATTGTCTGTGTATATGCTTATATCTTTTTCTTAATGTATCATTTCCTATTTACATGAATAAAAATATCAGTTTAAAGATTAAGAAATAATGGTACTTATTTATTGCTGAAGTAGTATACCATCATTTAATCATAATTATAAAGGTATTGTAAATAAATATTGATAAAATATGAAATGAAAAACAATATCAAAACTGATATTTGCATTGAGATGACTAGAATGAATGTATACAGAAAAATAATAAAAAGCATAGAAAATAAAAGCTGATATATTACAGAAAATTGCATATGACAATATTTCTATTTTTATTTTATAAGCCTGTTTGATTAACCAGTCTTTATGTGAAGTGCAGTTAAACTTTCTGAACTTGGTATAGGATGTCTTAAATACTGCATAAAATTTTTAATTAGCCAAGAAAGGTCTCCTCTTCACTTCAGCTGACTTTCATCTGAAAAATGAAGCTGAGTATTTACAACACAATGAAGATACTAGGACAGTAAGGAAACGTGTGTACATACATATGTGTAAAGGTAGAGGGATCTATTCATTACAAAAATTTTCAGGGATGTAATTGACAGAGGACTTGTTTATAGTAAAATAATAAAATGTAGTATTTTACTTATTTTGAACACTACAGTGGAAATTTTTGGAGTCATTAAAATACTGATGGAAAGATGAAGCACTGATTTTAAAAGATGGTATCTAGGATAACGGCAGAAGTAAGAACATTCCTCTCAATCATTTATCTGTGAGATGATGATAGTCAGGTATTAAATTGTAAAATATGGATTTTTTTATAAAGCTGAGAAAGTCCACTGTAGTATGATAGGAAGGAATGAAAGTTCAGAATAAGAAAGAAGACATTATCTCAGTAATGGAGGGCAGAAAGAAAATAGAGAAAAAACTGGAAAAGTTAATAGGAAAGAAAATGAAGGGACATAATAACAGAAAATAATGACATAATAAAGATGAGGACCTGATTATCTGTATTTCTTTGAGAAAATAGTGCATACATGACATTAAAAAGTGACACTCTAGAAATTTCTGATTCAGAAGTGAAACGCATTGAATATGAAAAGTGATGGTGGTAGATGACCTTTACATTCAGTGGAGAAAGTCCTATGATTTTGCTTTATGCCAATCACAGTGCTTGGTATTTTCACAGATGTGAGATCACAGATGCGCTGCCATTCAAAAAAGACCAAGTGTGCATGTGTATGTGTTTTGGAGGGATAGTGCCCAGTGGCATACTTATACAGTTAACTCTTGAAAAACATGGGTTTGCATTGCCCAAGTCCACTTATACAAGGATATTTTTCTAAGCCTGGGCTCCATATTCATGAATTTAACCAACTGCAGGTATGTGTTGATTGAATCTCCCAACGTGGAATCCACATAGAAGGATGGTCAACCAAAATTATCCATAGATTCTGTGTGGAGGTTGGCACCCCCATCCACTATGTGATTCAAGCATCAACTGTAATTTAACCTTTGGTAAACATCACAGAGTAACAAGTTTATTCTTCTAAAACACTTTGCACTGATATAGTTGATGTGCACTGCATCGGGAGTCAAAATTTCTCATTTGTATGATACTTCACACGGGAGAAAAAAAGCTTCTGAGACACAGGAAAATGCACTGACTGTCACAGGCAGTGGTTCTTTAAACCTGCTGAAAGTAGTTACCACATCCAGGGCTGGAGGGAGGAGAGAGAAAGATGAATTAAAAGCAGTTGTTTGACTTCAGAAAATCAAGTCTAGCTTCCAGAATGATGTAATAAACTGTGGGGAGCAGCACCTCAGTGCTTTTAATCTGCTGTTGCTGCAGCTTCTGGTGTGTGGTTTGAACTTGAACTTGCACCTGGGGTCTTAGTGAGCTGATGGTACTGACAGTGAATCTCCTCCTGCTCTGCTCCAACATGCTCCTCGCAGTTGATTACAGGAAGGTGTGTTGTTTTCTTTCTCAGAGCAGTGTGTGAGACAGTGCCTACAAGGTGTAGCTGGTGACTTGGGTGCCCCTGCCAAATCCATTTAGTCCACCTGACATCAGCACAGCTGTAGCAGACAGCTTCATTCTGCTACCAGCCTCCCTCAAGCATACTGCTTTCTCAGTTCTCTCAGGCCTTCCTGTGCTCTGTCTCACCTGCCAAGTAGGTGCTGGTGGCCACGCATCCTCTAAACCCACCCTTGGCTGTGAGTTGAGCTATGAAACAGGATTTCAAAGTTATCTACAAAGAGACCTTGTCTCCAAAGATTGTAAAAATACTCGGAAATATGGGCAAGTAGAATATCTGATCTAAATATCTTGTATAGTATTAGTGAGTGGGAGAAAGCTTCACACATAAGAAATTCCCTTCGGTACCCTCTGGTGACTCAGGTGCTAAGTGTGTGGTCGCCGTGTTGTCCACGTGAATCCTAAGGCCCTGGGTTGCCCAAGGGAATGGGAAGGAGGAGAGAATAACCAAAATGCACACCCACACACAAAATTCTTCCTCTTTCCAGCTTGCCTCCCTACTTGCCTTTATTCCTACCTGCTTCCTTACTCTTTTTTTTTTTTATTTTGACATAAATATAAAAGCAAGTAATTAAA
Organism: Solenodon paradoxus; assembly: GCA_004363575.1. Classification (NCBI taxonomy): domain Eukaryota; kingdom Metazoa; phylum Chordata; class Mammalia; order Eulipotyphla; family Solenodontidae; genus Solenodon; species Solenodon paradoxus. The sequence goes on from RJWH01000976.1 coordinate 401,877, forward strand.
ACAATTTTTAATTTAAACATTGTGAAGGCTGCACCCCTGTGGCTCCTGCAGCTCTCGCCATTAAAGTGCACACCATGTAAAGCTTAAGGACCCTGGGTTGATGACCCTGGGCTGGCAGTTAAAATCTGTAAAGCTACCTCATCCGAGTGATGTCATCAAACGACTGTAAGTAATGGATTTATTGAGCCGGGTAGACCCCGAAGGTTGCCTGCAAAATCAGCTCTTATTTACCATTGTCCATTAAACAAGCTCTGCTGCCTGTTCTTCCGTGCACCTGGATGAAATCGTAGGCAGATCCCACTGAGGCAGTGTTTTTCAAACTCGGCTTGTTCAAAATCACAGGCAGGACTTGTGAAAACCAGATTTCTAGACTCTCTCCCAGCATTTCTCATTCAGTAGGTCTGGGGTGACCCTGAGAATTTGTAATTCCTGATGATTCTTATGCTGCTGGGGAGGATGGAGGGACCACACTTTGCGACCTGCTGCATTAGCGTTTCTGAGCCTCAGACTTGAAAATGCCAGAAATCGTACTCGGTGATAGTCCCCCCATCCCAACTCTTTGGTGAGGATTAGAGATAGTTACACACGTGGTATTTAGCACAATGCCTGGAACAAAACAAATCTTCAAGAAGTGAGAGCTCTTATTTCAGTTTGTCTCATTGTCTCATCATTCTGCACATAGAAAACTCCTGAATATGTTTAGACTTCTACAAAAGCAATGGCAAAAACAAAACTGTCTGTGAGTTATAGCTTTTTTTTGTTTTTTTGTCTTACACACACAAAAAAATCAATGAACAATAAAACCTCCAAATCTCTGAAGCAAGGAATTACTTCCCTGGCTACTGTATTGAAAAAAATATATACATTAGGAGAATATACACAGCTTAATATTTTAGATGTTATTCCATTATACATTGACTCCCAATATTCTGAGTGTGGTTTTCACTGTCCCCTCAAGATTTGCCTGGGCACCATTTTCAAATGAACAGTAGTAAATGAATGCAAAAGTCTCTAATAAGGACAGGAGAATCTTACCCAGTTGCTCTTAGGTAACATAGAAACACATCCTTCTTGTTTAATATAATAGATACTCTCTACCCCTGAAGCATGCTGTTATAAAATATTTGTGTTCCTTGAGATCAGAGTTCTTCTTCAGCACAAAATCCACCAAATGTACAGGTATTACTTGACCATCTTTACATTACTTTGTGGTAATCAGGGCTCACAGAACTATTAACAAGAAAATGCTGATATTCTAGCAGCAGCTGTCATTGTGAGCTAAAATATTTTGTCTTTGAATCAGAAGCCTTACATCTTTTGCTGTAGTATCCATTAAACTGTGGCAGACTGACTCATTAGCTGAAAGTGTGGTCAATATTAGATGTTTCACAATTCTTTGCAACAGTTGCCTCAGTCTGATAAAGGATACCTACCAATAACTTACATCTTGCATCATAATATTGAAAGATTTACTTCTTTTCCACTAGAATCAGAAATAAGTCAAGGGTATTCATTCTCACCATGTCTACTCAACATTGTCCCTGGGGCTGTAGTCGGTACAGCAAGGAAAAGGAAAAAGGAAAACTTTATTTTAAGATAACTTGATTTCTATGTAGAAATGACCAACTTTTTAGACCGGGCATGCGTTGGGTGTTTTACTAGAACTGAAAAATGATTTAGGCATTTAGCAAACTTAGGAGTTTCAAGACCAGTATACAAAATCAACTGTATCATTGTGTGTTAGTAACAAATAATTAGGAATTGAAAAAAGAAAAACAAACTATTTAGAATAGCATTGAAAATACGAAGTACTATGGGATCTATTTGTGGAAAAGATATCAAAGATTTGTATGCTAAAAATGATAACTTTTTACCTATTGAAATGAAAGAGGATCTAAATAAGTGATGTGCCATGCCAGTTAATCAGATTTTACAGTGTATTAAGATGTCAAATGTCCAAACTGATAATACATAGATTCAGTACAATCCCAATCAAAATACAGCAGGCTGTTTGGTAAAAATTGACAAGTTGCTTCATAATTATTTTGGAAATTAAATACAGACAAAACAGCTTTGACGTAGAAAATATTCAAGGATCAATATTATTTCAATTCTTTTTCATAGAGCTAAAATAACCAAGACAGTATGGCGTGGATGTACACACCAAGGCATCAGCTGATACAACAGAGGGAATCTGGAATTCAAATTTAGAATTCTGTCATTCCTGTCCATGACACTTACAATTGTTCTTCTTGTTTTTATTCTCACAACTAAGATTATCAAAGTGAAATAATATAAAGCAAAATTAACGCAGGGAAAATCTGCATGGGAGGAAGTCCTATGAAATCCACGCACGAGCTTCCAGAGTCTTCTCCCAGTAAGTCTCACAGGACCTGCTTGATTCTTCAGGTATTTCATTAAGTCTTTTTCAGTTAGTATTTATATATTTCTTCATTATTAGACTGTTGTCATGGGCTTCAGAGAGGTTGAGTATCTTCTCATCACATCTTATCAGTCTATGATAATGACATGAATATATGTATTCTTTGGTTGTGTCCGAATCGATATTTTGAAGAAATTTGCTCTTATTTAACACATCTTTGACAATATTTTTCAATTTGATAATATTTTATGCCTCTCAGTAATATCTGGAATGTTTTTGATTTGGAATATTCATATAACTTTGGTACTTGCTTTAATAAGTTTATTCCTATGTGATTTATAGTTTTATTACTTTTCATCCCATTTTATCCATTAACAGATTATTGGTTTAAATGAAAATCACTAATTTCTCATATTAATTTTTGATTTAGTTACTTCACTAGACTTTTACAGTATATAAGATCCTTTATTATTTGTAATATTCCAGATATACCAGTTACAGTAAAAGCAATAAATCATACATTATTACATGATAGAATATTATCTTTAAAACAATTTTGAATATTAAGTTAATATACAGAAAAACTTTTGTATACTTAAATAAATAAAGCAGAATACAAAAGATTTCATCTAGCATGAAATTTACTTAGGGTACTTACTAAAATATATATATATGTATATATATCTTCCTCTTCCTAAAGCTACTGAATGAAAGCATTCAGGAGACAAGGTCCAGAATTCTCATTATTAACAAACACCATGGTGTCACTGATATGTTTCAACAATTCACAATAAAATCTGATTATATAAGATATATATAAAACTTTTAAAATAATATTCTTTTATAGTAGTGAATTCAATAATAATTTTCAGTAAGCTCATTTATTCTCTGATCATCATATTCTCAATTTACAATAAGACTTGATGAGAACCCATCAACAGCATAAGGAATACATTGCTTCTACTTTAGTATAACCAGACAATTTTAGAGGTCTTTTAAAGCTTTATTTTAAGAAGACACTTAGGATTGGGGTTTTATTTGGAATTTTTGGAATCTGAGTTTCTGTTAATGTGAGAAAGAAACAGAACTTATGGAAGAAGGATCAGATTGCTGGTTAAGGAGAAACAATAACTTCCTCAAAAATCAGGGTCAGCCTGATAACTTGTAAAACCCAGTGTAAACTGAGAATATGATGTCTTTTGCCAAAAGTTCTGAGAAAATTAAGACAGCAACAACAGAGCACTGAACCCAGTGCAGGGCCTTTCTAAGCATAGCAGCCTATGTGAAAGCACAGGTTGTCAGTCCATGAAACAAGTTATGCGCTTAATACTGTAAGAACGCGATAAGATTTAAAAATAATTGTAGCCTCTGCTTTTCATGGTCTCACTAGCACTTTTTGGAGCCATTATACATAGAATTATGAACGAGATTGCAAATGGTAATTCTTTATAAAAGACATTCATTTTTCAAATACTCATTCCTCAGGTGACCTAATTACCATATTTCTTTTTTCAAATGTAAAACATTTCTTGCATAGTTAAATGCATCCCATGGAAACTTCTTTGCTTTAAAAAAATCTTCAAAGAATAGTTTAATCTGTCTACATGTTAAACTCCTTATAAATAATAAATAAAAACTGTTGAGGGTAATGGTAAACATTTTAGAATCTTGGGAAAGATAAGTCATTTTTAGCCTGTTGGTATTGCTTTTATAAAAAAAAATCTTCAATTCTAGAAAACAAAGGATATTTTGATCTCTTAAAAATATTCATCCTTAGAGGTTAAAATCTTAGATCAATTTTAACTTTCTCAAGTTTTTTCACTGTTGGATTCCTTCTTGGAAGGAGAAATTCTTTCCACTGCTGTAATGTTATTAGTAAATTTTTTTCATTTGATCTCTTCTACCATTTGTAGCAAATTATGATGTCTTCTGGGAAAGGGAAAAATTTTAACATTTTTAATGTAATAATCCCATCCTTTTGTAATTCTTGCAAATTTTAAGTGTTTAAAAAATAGATAATGGTATTGGTTCACAAAGAAAAACACTCTCTGCCCTCCCTCTGCCCATGCATATTCAGTATGAAACTAAGAGTATGTTTTTCTACTTTAAGCTATATTACTGTTATCTGTGAGTATAGAAGGAGAGTCTCATATCATAGAAATGTACAGTGGAGACATTTAAATTAAATCTTGTCACATCTCTAAATTCTTACTGTTAACAAATCCTCCTGGCTGTGGTCAATGTATTCTAGTGCATTCTGGCTCTTTCTAAAGATTTAATTCAGTGCTAAATGAGTAATTGGTATTGTTAATGTGAAAAGAAAGACATATTAAGTAAAAATTAATTGTAAAACTTAATTAAACCATCATGCAATTGTATCTATACAGGCAAAAATAACAAACATTAGGAAGGCATTAAATAGCCTTAAAACATCCTTGCAGTCACATTATGAAATATCATTCCTATTACATCGAAGAAGAAACAGACTCAGAAAACATAATATGCCCTTCAGCAAGACTGGAATATTTTCCTTGAACTTGATTCTTTCAAGTCCCAGGGTTATTCCCTATACACCATAGAAGTGAGAAGTGGAGAGTGCCTAGTTTTCATTATATTCTTTCCTCTCTTGAAGTCACTAGTAGCATCACATGTCCTCAATGACACATTCTCTGCCTGAAAAAGAAACGGATAATTCACTTTTGTAATCTTTAATAGTCTTGCTGTTTATTAATGTCATACCACATTCATAATTTAAGTCAAATTCCACCTCTAGAATTATTCTCTAAATTCAAACCATCTGGAATTCTATTAATATATAAGACCATCATTGTAATAAGTGATGATGATAGTCCTTTGTATTGGGAATCCAATGACACTAGGAGAAAATGCATGGCCTTCCCTCTTCCAGCTGCTACAATCTTCCTATATTCCTTGGATCATTGCCCACTTCCTGAATTCATATCACTTCTCTCTTCCCTCATCCTATCCTTTCTTCCTTTTCTGGTTCAGAATTTAGGGTGCAATTCTCTGAGGATCCTTTTTTTACTATGATAAATGCAAAATGTCTCCCAGAAATGCTTAGAAATTATCGCCTTTAACTTCCCCTTATGAGTGGGAATCCTCTCCTTTTCTCCAAAAGAATGAGGGACAAAATTACAACTTGCTTTATTGTGCTCTGTGAAAGGAATTTTTATGTGAATATCTACTTATCTTGACGAAAAAAATAATCCAGCTCTATCAAAGATCCATCTATATATTCATACAATTTAAAAAATAAGCTGATGTATATAGCTCTATTAATGAAAGAAGTTTCTTATAACATTCTCTATTGACAGAAATATCATTGTCACAGTTAGGAATATATTATATTGTAGGAGGCATGCGTTCTAGAGCGTGAGAATGAGTTCATGTCACGCTTACTATAACCTTTCTCTCAAGAGGATTTGCCTGTGTCTCACTCATGTGGGGGCATCATTTGTCTCACTGACTCTACAGATTTCATTTTCCAAATTGTTCTCTGTCAGCCTCACTCCTGTCTTGCCCTAACCTCAGAGAGCATGCAATTAAGGTAAAATTATTGTTAGAAAAAATATTTTTCAAAACCATTTTTAATAGTCTAGACCTGAAGGAACCAAGACAGCAGGCCACCCTTTACAAATTAGAATAACTTTTGTTTCTACAAATATCTAAGTAGTATAAAAGCTTTCAGCATTTTTTCAGTCATCCTAATTAAAGGTTAATGAAGTGTGAATTTCCTTGTCACTACCAGAAAATTTAAATTTAGTGGTTAAACACCATACTAAGTTATAATTTACTCAAATTTGACTTTTACTGGAACATACAATAGGAAAATAGTGAAAGTCCACTATTTGCAGGTCTTTTTAATTGATCAGCTGACTAGCTAAACAGCTATGATAAAAACCAGATGTTTGGAAAGGGAATGTAATTTTGTCTAAACATGTACCTCCTTTCTAAAAAAATGATCTTTTAGTCAACATTTTACACTTATAATTATTAATGATGTAGGAAACATTATGGTATGAATCTATTCTCTTGAAATTTATGTAGTATTGTAAACTGATGAAATTAATAAGAAAATATAAATACCAGGAATCTTCCCATTTTCTATTGTTTGTTGCATATCTTGTACTGTAACATCAGCTCATTAAGATGGATGAGATAAGAAGAAGGAATTATTTCTGTCAGGGCTGAGCAGAACCTTCATTTAGCAGGACACACTATTTTACATCAGAGAATATCAGAATATATGACATTCTGTTACTACTGGAGACAATTAGGATGAAAAAGATAAGTACTGCTAAGGCTACCTTACCTTACTCCTGAAAATGACTGTGAAGGCACTTAGGGAAACAAACCCTTTCTTCTATGAGAAAATAATTAACACAATTAATCATGTTCTCTTTAGAGCCTTTGTGTACAGATTTCTAGTCTCGTCTTGTTTTTAAAAGTGTTTTAAAGTTTTTAATATAAAATAATCTACTAATGTTAACTAGCAAAGGGAAAAATAAAAACTTCATTTAAGATTATTTCAAATAACTATCAATCCAGGTTGCAAACTAGGTTTCCTGAATAAATGTTTAAAGTATTTCTTTTAATTTAACAAACATGGATGTTTTCTGAGATTTCAAAGAAGCTAAAAACCAGAAATACTAATGGCAGCAGTCGTGCCAAACAGAATGAATCAAGGTCTATGTTAACCAATTAATACTGCAAGCATTCTTCTAACCTAACATTTGATAGTCATGACTCTTTATGAGCTAGAAAATCAAAATGCATTAGAATTCTTTGGAATTAATACAGGCTTTTAACTAATACCTAGTAATACCATTAATATTCTTAAGAAGCTACATGAGTTATTTAAACCTTCCTATTCAGATTCTGAGTTCTGCTGAGTACCTGGAAAAAGAAACTACCAATATCGGCAATTAGCCTGTCAAATTCCTTAGAGCCAATGAGACGCTCTAATAAAAGAAAATGTTTGTGTTATATTTAAATAAATACTCTAATGAATCTTCAAATATATTTAATTAGCCTTATATAAGATAATTAAAATTATATTTTAATTGGAACTTATTTACATTAATTACATAGAAGTAATTATACATAGCTATATATAATTGGAATATATATACACATACCACACATGTACATAGATGTGTGTGTGTATGTATATATATATATATAATCTTCTAAGTTATTAATGGCATTTGTATTATAGCTAATTTTTTACCAAAATGTCTAAGAAAACTTGGAAAGGCTTACTTTAATATGTATAGTACTTTCTCTTCCTAACACACAACCTCCTGCCCCCATGTGAAGTAAGAGACTGAAACACATAGGGAAAAAATGGAGCATTAAACAGTAGGGAATTGTGGTCTTTTAATGCCTGCTGGGAGGTGCAGTACTAACATAACAGATCAGGGAAGGGCTGTGCAAATCCTGCTTTCTTGTCTGAGTAGTCATATCTGTACTCCATTAGTTAGGAGACTGAAAGGTACAGGGAAAGTCCACCTCATCAAGAGGGTCTATACTAGATGAATATTTGTTAGGTGCTGAAAACTGAGCTATGGTATAAACTGTATTCTAGGCAAAGATTTGAAAAATTCTGGCAACATCAATCTATGTAGTTACTAGCTATTTTAAATGTAAAAATCAATTATCTGAGGTGTTTGGTCAATTAGAACATGTTATTACATATAAAAGCTTTCCTATTTGTGCTATGTAGAACTACATTGATGAGCTCCATATATAAGATAATATGACATTACTGTTTTTTGAAACTATCTGGCAACCTTTCAAGGAACCTTGTAGTCAAGTCCAAGAGCATGTTACTTATCCTGTATCTTAGCAAAACTGTATATAAATAAATATCTCCTTATTTAGAAGTTTTAAAGGATTGAACTGTGTTTCCCAAAGAAAATGTCGAAGTCTTAACCCCAGCAGTCTATGCTTGTAAGTAGTGTTATTATAGATGTTAAGATGAGGTCATATGGGAGCAGTATGGGCCCTAATACATGATGGTGATGTCCTTAAAAGAAGATATTGTGAAAATACAAGGACAAATGAGAACGTGACAAGAGAAGCAGAGATTGGAATGATGTACCTCCAACCCAAAGGTTTCCAGCCTCTACCAGAAACCAGAAGGAGACAAAGAAGGATTTAACCTGGTCTCAGAGGGTGCATGGCCCTGCTGATACCTTAATTTTGTACTAATAAATTCCATAATTGTGAGAAAAAATTCTTTTGATTTAACCATACCGTTGTACGGCACTTTGTTACAGCAAATTTATGAACTAATAAAAAATTAGAGGCAATAATACCAAATGTGATATGGAAAAATTACTTTAACTGTAGTAAAAGGAAACATTTTTTAAACTAGAAATAGTTTAAATATTTAAACTAGAAATTATGAGAATAAGCTTGATTTTCTTTTGCCATTTGCATCTACAGTTGAGTTTAAGAAGATGTGGATTGTAAAAGAAAATAGGGTAGACATTTATAGAAGCTAAATATAAAGGGAAAGCAAAGTCACAAAAGGAGAGAGTTGATAAGACCACAATGGTATAGAAAAACCAACTTTTAAAACAAAGTGAAAATTCATTTTGGAATCAATTAGAAGAAAAATTGATACCACTGGAAATCAGATCAAGGAAATCTTTGATCATTAAAAAATTCCCCAAGTCAAGTAATGAGAGAGATAACAGATAAGATACTAAAAGAGCAAGCTTCAAAATGGCGATTTTTTCCACAAAAAAATAGAAGGTTGCATAAGTAAGCAATAGTCACAGAAACATGTTTGAGAAAATGTTATGAAGTCAATGAGATATTAAAATAAATGACAGAGAAATACTAATTATATTTTCTATATTAATTTCATATAAAGTAGAACTTGAGGGAGATCATTAATAAATAAGACAAAAAGATCTTTTATATGCATGCTATATTTAAAAAATGAAACAATTATAGCAACTATATACAGACATGCATGCATACATGCACACATAGATACATGTATGTATGTACAAAGTAAGGTGGCATTAACATAAAAGATAGGAAATTCTAATTTTAGCCATCATTGTAGATATACCCTCACACAATATACAAGTATGAAACTGGATAAAGTATATAACCCTACATTTGTCAAGTGTTGCATAACAAAGAGCAGGACTAAAATTCTTGAGTGGGGAACACCTACATTTGTATTTGGCATTCAACCTCTCTTTCTGCCTGAAAGTGGTTTCCAAACAGTGGAGCAAAAACACAGAGTCCACGAAAGGACACAAAGTATTTGGCAAAAGAAATACAGCTTAGTCAGGGAAGAAACTGGTATAAGGGCCAAAAAAAGCAACTAGAATTTGCAGGGCAATGTTACTAGAAGCAAAGATGCATCAAAATCTGCTGTGGGTTTTTTGTTCAGGTCTCTGGTCAGACCCTGCAGCACAAGACTTCCTGAATCTTGCAAATGATAGATTCTGGAAGGCTGATGAATGAAATTTGAGAGAATCCATACTGCTCAGGCGATGTTGCAGACTAAATCCAACTAGAGAGAAAAGAATTCTCTGAACTACTCTATCAATTTGGGCTCTGGGAAGACCAAGCACTAGAGTAAGGAGAACACATACAGTAAGCTATGGTGAAGAACTAAGGGAAAAACCAATGTAGTCTTCAAATCACACCTTTGAAAGATTAGAAAGGTTCTCTAGTAGTATAGCTGTCTTCCAGAACAAAACTCAGCATGCTTTAGAAAGCAAGATAATCAAGAAGAAACTGCAAGGCATCTGTCATATAGTTTAGAATACAGGATAAAAAAGATAAGCAAATAAACTAAAAATAGGGGACCCTTTATCAAGAAAAAAGACAAAAACAATCCCCCATCTCACAGGTGACTCAAATAATAGACTTAGCAGAACTTCAAATAACTCATCTATAACTTAAAGCAGAAAAAAGAAAAAAACAACAAAAAACAAATGCAAACAGATGAGGAATTTAGGAGAGAGAAAATAGAAACTTTATAAAAGAAATATAAATTCTATAATCAAAAGATTCTAAATATGAGCAAGAATTTACTGAAAGTACTTAAAAGCAAACTGGCACAGCAGAAAACACATCAATATATCAGTAACCTCAAACTATACAAACTGAAACAACCAAGTAAAAGAAATAAAAGAAAAAACACTCAAGCCCTGTGGAACAACAACAACAACAAATAGTGAACTTTCTGTTTAATTAATATCCAAGAAAATAGCAAGACAATGAATGCAGAAAAATGTGCAAGCATAATACAAAACTTTTCATCAGTGATGAAATGGATCAACACTGTGGCAAAAACACAACAAACCTCAAGCAGCATAAAAACAGAACATTAATGGTGCCCAAGGCAAAACTAAGTCGGAGACAAACTTAATGGAGGTAAGAGAACCCATCTGCCATCATTTTCATTTCAGTCAGGATTCTGAAATTTTAGAGTTGCAGAATAAATAATAATAATGAGGCAGCTGTGAATTGGCAAGCATTCTGTCTTTTGTTTTCCCTGAATATGCCACTGGCCCCGACATCCTGGTGGTAGCCCAGCCAGGTGCTTAGCACCTGCAGTAGGCAAGCAATCTCAAGGGGGGATTTTTGGAATGGGGAGACTGCCTGGCTGGCCTTAGGGAATATTTGTCAATTCTTGTTGGTTGCAAGAGGGCAAACGCGTTGGGGAACATTTCAAGAGAGGAAGGCACCTTAAATATAAAGGGTGGAAGATTTTCAGCCCCATCTTGGATCAGGTGGATGCTAATGAGATGGGTTTACTTTTTCCTGTGGTCAAGCTGTCTTTATTGCCATTCTGATGTGGTCCTCAGGGGAAAACTGGTAAAATCTAAAGTCTAGAGTTTAGTGGTCGGGTAGCAATGACAGTTTCTTAGTTTTGACACATGTACCATGTTAATATAAGAGGTAAATGATTCGAGCAGATGGATGAGCGGTATGCAAAAACTGTGCTATCTTTGCAAATCTTCTGTAAATATATAATTATTTCAATATAGAAAGGGTATTTTAAAAAATTGCCCCATTCTTGCTTTGGATGCGGCAAAAGCAGCTTATCTACTTGTCCCCTTGTTCCCTTTATCTTATCTCATGAAGATACTGACAGGAGAGGGGAGTGTGAAAGACAAAATGCCCCAGAAACGTACAAGAATGAGTTTAGTCAACCTAATACATTTAGGAGAATGTTCATCAAGGCTGAGGAGCCTCTCCAAGAAAAGAAAAATGGTTTGACGTTTTATAGAGGCAGCCAAGATTGAGAACCACTGAGTACTAGGTGATGCAAAATCAGCAGTAATGATAACTGATTTTTGTTTAAAAAAGTATTGGTTGGTGTACCCTAGTGGCATAGTGGTTGAGTCTGCTGCCTCTGGCTGGGTGTAGTCCACATATATCCCATCATCTCAGGTACACATCCTGGGGCTAGGGGTAACAACAAAGGTGAACACCTAAATAAATGAAAAGGTTTATACTCTCCCCCTCTGCCTATCTTTGCTAACCTTCATTCCTGCCTGTACCTTTCCTTTACAAAAAAAAAAAAACACAAAAGAAAATATAGGTTATATGTAGCTGAAGTTAGGAGTTGTTCTCTAATACCTTTATTTTTTAAATTATCATTTCACTAAGTTAGAAGTTCAGGAGAAAAGACTCACACCTCAGTGTGCACATCATACACAAGCCGTACCCACTATCAGAACTCTAGTGCCAGTCACCACTGAGACCTTCTGAATGAAACAGCTGCCATGTTTGCAAATCTGTGTGACAAGCAGGAGTTCTCAGAGCATATCTTTCTGTTTACCTTTCCTCTATCTATTTGCCATTTCTGTCCACTTCCTCACTAATCCTGCTGTCCTTCCATCAGGGTTATTCTCAGTAACACAAATAAAAGAGGATGCAGCCATCATTGGCGGACAGCCAGGACTCCAGGAATCCAGAAATGTGAGAATTGCCTAAATCAAGCTTTGTTTTTTTTTCCCATCTGTACAAATTGACAACAGGAAACTTTTCAAGATGATAGGTAATACATAGAGCAAGGTCAAAGCATATACACAATTAGATAGCATTTATTTCATTTCTTTAATATGAACTTGAAACACCCAATAGCATTTGTGTGATCTGTTTCACTGTTTAAAGAGACGCTATGGAACAGATGGATGTCCTACTGACACCCGCCCAGGAGTCCAGCTTCTGAGAGAGACGCGGGAAGCTGAAAGCAGTTTCAAAGTGATGAGGGGGAGTAACACAAATCCTATTAGCAAATAATGGTGTTTGTACATGTCCTGCACCTCCAAAGGGGAACTCGCCTGTATGCCTTTTCTTACTATTTGTTTTCACTTTAAAGACTATTAAAGGCTTTTCTCTACTCTTGGAATAGAGAGCATCTTCTCATTGTGCCTATTATCAACCACAATAAGTAGATTTGAGCTCAGAGACTCAGGCACTTTAATTGCCTCTGTGCACTTTTCTCAAGTAATAAAAAGAAAATATCAACCATTATGTGTCCCCTTTGATAGGGCCTATGTGTACTGCCAGCTCTTTATACCTCCAAGGACTCACTCGCTAGAAAAGGAAAACTGGTCTTTTGCCTTTAAAGAAAATCAATAGCCAAACTTAAAAAAAAAAGTGATCTCACTTGAAATAAAATATAGACACAATTCAACATATTAAATAGACATACGCAAGCAACAGTTTGTTTCTTTTGGTTATCTAGATGACCTACCTAAAAAGGAAGTTTCTGAAAAAAGAAGGCCTAAGAACAAGTGTTGAATAACTTTATCAACTTGCTGTAGATGTAATCAATCTCAACCTGTGTTGTTTAGTGTAAAAAACATATGCTTTAATGTTAAAAAATGGGTTTGAGAGTATAGCTTCATCATTTCTGGTTGCATGACAGTGGTCAAGCTACCTAACCAGCCTGTCCCATTTCCACAGGCACATTATAAAAATAACAGCATCAATTACACATTGCTGTTATATTCACAGGTGACATTGCATATATAATGCCTTACCTAGCATAATGTAGGCACTCAAAATGTAAAAAAAAAACAAAACTGGTCATTAAGAGATTATAAAATCAATAGAAATGATTTCCATTTGACGGTGGGGTGCTCAATAGTATTCTCTCTGTTTCAAGAGGAAAGAGTAATCCAGTCATTTCTCCAGGACATGGTATTGGGAATAGGATTTGTTATCTTCTATGGTAGAATTTGGAAGCCTGAAAATAAAAGAATGACAGAAATGCCATTCGAATTACCAGGCTTCAAAGAGTGAACATTTTGCTAGGAATATGTTCTAAGTTGATCAATATCTTTCTGACACTGCAGGGAAATCTTTTTTTTTTTTTTTAATGGATATGCAATCCCCTTATCAAAGGCCTAATTTTTCTGTAGTAATATTAATTTATCAGATTTTTGCAGTAATAAATGAAAAGCAATGGGGTTATATGGTCTGTAAAAGACAGGCATAAACCAATAAACAAGAATTTAGTTAGAGTCTTCTAGTTGCTGTTGTTTAACAAAAGAGCATTTTAAAATTTTACTTCTTTCTTAACCATGGAAACTAAGGAGGGGACTAAGTTCGATCAACTTCCATCTTGAATTCAGTTACCAAGCTTCCATTGCATTGCTGTTTTAAATATAGGGTTGATTAAAGCATTATGTGGGAAGTCTACTTATTATAAAGTACAACCTACATTTTATCCAACTTTTGAGATCTGTTTGAAAAATATTTTTATATTGAGATAACCTTGATTTATAGCATATTTAAGTTTCAGGTGTCTGGTATTAAATTTGAGGCTCTATCTAGTCTACATCATGATCACACTCAAGAACTGAGAGTCTGCCACCATGAAGTTTGCCCCATATATACTCATGTTATCCCCTTTCCTCCAACCCCCTCCCTCTGATAACCTTCATTCTCTTCTCAGAATCTAAGAGTTTGTTTTTATTTCATTTGTTCATTCAGTATTTGAAAACTTGAGAGTTTTTATGTGGATTTGTTCATCAGCTGGTCCGTCTTGGATCATTTATGTAATGAAATGAGGTACTTTTTGAAAGACTAGGTTGTGATAATGCTATGTGATAAAATGAAGATACTCCATTTATGTTCATATATGATTATATATTAACCTTTTGCATTATGCTAACAGCCTTGAGTACATGCTTATTGACTTATTTGCTTGTTTTTTGAGTAAACAGGAGTTAAGCAAGATAGAAAGGAGTTTCTTTGCTTTTAAAAAGTTCTCAGGTTAGTAAAAGTTAGAGACATATTATGTGTATATATGTAATATACATATATTTCATTTTATTTGTCATTATAATGAATACTATTTATCATTTCTTCCATGTGCTATGGTGTTCCAGTATCATTATTTTCCCTAGTTTTCATTCTTGCTTTTGAATCCTTGCTTCTCTGTAATCAAAAGACTATTTTATAATCAAAAAGCATGTCATTTCAAATTATGTTTGCAAGAGACTCCATTAGAGCCACTGTTATGTAAGTCCTGAAACTATAGATACAGATTAAGTGAAGCATTGATCTGGAAGTCTTTAAATATTTAGTAAATACATCAAAGAAGAATCATTGCTTCCTCTTTAGGAATTATTTCTTTCTGATTATTTAACATATAGTTTAACTGGTCTGATACTATACTCAATTCAGAGATTTGGATGTGTAATACCTGGCTTATTATCTTCTAAACCTCAGTATTCTCTACATACCTTAGAGAAGCCATAGTTATCTTCAGAATAGTTGGCTTTTGTGGAATAAACTCCATTCTACATATCTAACCAGCAATTTCAAGTACATATCAGGTCACTTTTCATCAAATCTGCTACCCTATCTCATTTATTAATAAAAACTGACATTTGAAATTTCAGCTCTTATGTACCAAAATAGATGTGCATAATACAAACAAAAGTGCAATTTCAGAAGTCGCCTGTATCCGTTTTGTCATGTGGGGCCTTCTAAAAAGATTTTTAGGTAAATTCTCAGACATGATTGTGCAAAATATTTTCCCATATCCTCTCAAGAATATTAATGGCAAGAAAGTGGTATTCCTCTACAGATTTAAATTCTAGAGAAATATCAGCAGATGCTATGACCAGTAATGTGTGATCCGTGCTTGATCTTTTGCCTTCCCTGTGGAATTTCATTAGTTCAGATATAGATTGGGAAGAGACTGTTCACACAACTCAATGGAGCTGCATTCTTCTGGGATGTGACTTACTCAGGAGAGGTGATATTAGTGATGGTGTGTTCATCTCATAAATAATGAATTCAAGGTATAATAAATTTGACAATGGGGAATGGAGATTGCTCAAAAAATTCAAAGAACATATACAATACAAATATGGGATTTGAAATGATTTAATATTTATGTGTTCAGTCATTTCATAAATATGGATTTTCTCTCGTGTGCTCAGTAAGGGAACTAGGTGGAGTCATCAGTGATGAATTCATGTCCTGTACAGTATAGAGGAGCTACAGAAGGGGCAATGAGCAGTAATTGGGGAAATATAGTAAGGTCACGTAATTTAGAATTTATCCTAGGGATTCAGAGAAAGCATCCAGGAAGGATATAAACATTTGCCAAGGGGAGGAAGTGGTCAGAGAATAGAATACAGTAATTGAGAGACAGGAGAGGACAGGACATGCCCCAAAGCAGAAGTAATCAGGATGCTTAGAGCACATAGAATGAAGAATGGGAGTAGTAAAAGATAAAACCCAAATGGTTCAGTATTGAGATCTTTTTTTCCATATTAAAATTGTCTCAAGGTCCTGGGAAACCACTAAAGTTTTAAGCAGAGGAGGACCATAAGCAGATGAACACCAGAAAAATCACTTTGTGCATATTTTAGGTATTGATGAGGGAAGAGGAGGAACAGAGATGCCTACTAGGAGGCTATTACAGAAATTTGGGCAAGTGTGGAATGCATTTATACAATTCTGGTAATTTTGTTGCAAACTGAGTGGATGGATGAAAAGTAAAGGATATAAAACTTGGAGATTTATTAAATCCACTGGGTGAGCTGCACAGGTAGAAGAAAATACCAATGCTTATATTTTGACTAGGTAATGAGGTAGTTGAGATAGGAATGTTAGGAAAATATAAGAATACAAAAGGAAAAAAAATTTTAATTCATTTTAGTACCATAAGATAATCAGGAAGTGATGCCCAGTTACAATTGAATATTAGGGTCTGGGCCTCAGAAAGAGAACAAGTCTAGAAATAGTTTTAAGAATCAGGAACTTGGAAGTGGATCTTATCCTCCTGAGATAAAAGGTGCAGCGAGAAGGGCAAAACTGAAGAACCTCAAGTTTTAAGAGACTAGCCTAAGAAAAGTGACCTGAATGAAATTTTGAAATACGTGAAATCGTAAAAGTCAAGAAAATAACAATAGAGAAAAATCAACGCTTGATTCTTGTTAGAAGTTCTGTAGCATTAGGACAAAAGTTGTCATTTTCATTGGTGATTATTTTAAGAGCAATTTCAGTGCAGAAAACTACATGACAAATTGGGAAATCATGGGCAGCACTTTTAAGATTAAGATAAGACTCAAAGGGCTAACACATTGGAAGAGAGATGCTTGAGAGCCTGAGAGTGGTGAGTGACACTTCTAAAGCCAGTAGGTAAGACGGTGTGATAAAGAGTAGTAAGAATGGTATTCTTAAACTGGCACAGAATCCATGAAGAGGAAGAGAGATTCAGTCTTTTACAGTCCTATACATGCAACTACCTATTCATTTTCAGCTCTCATCAAGGTGCCTCTGATTGGCAGAACCTTGGTCATATAACTACACAAAAGGATGTCTGAACAAGTGACTTTTTTACCTTCTCAGAAAGCAGAACTCATGATGTAGGAAATTTATTCAAATGTGGGAAAGTATTTAAAGAGGATGATCAAACCAATGAAAGAAAACATCACTACAAATTCCATTATTTGGGAGTAAATTGGGAGTACTATCAGGTAAATCAGGAAAAAGAAACCTGGATTAGAAATTATGCTTACAATATTTCAGGTTTATTTGTGATATGCTAAATGTGAAACCTGAAGTCCAAAAATATATATAAATATATAATCACAAATATAAAACTAAAGAATGTGGTATAGGATTGGAAGTTCTCTGATAAGAAATTTTGAGGGAACAAGAGGGTAGAGAATGGCAAGATAAGTATCTCAGAGTGTATTGAAGGATTCCTTTGATAAAAGTTTAGGTGAACCAAATAGTCTCAGGAAAAATATGGAGAGAAACAGAGAAAGAATAAACAGGTGTTAAAATCAAAATGGGATGGTGTTTTAGGATAGATAAATGCCTAAAAGTACAAATGCAATAGGCTAGTCAAAAGAATGAAGAGTGGATTTGGATCTTGAGATGTTATTGGTGACTTTATGACGAGCATTTGCATTAGAACACTAAAGAATTGGATTATTAGGTATGTTAGTCTAGGTCCTTCAAGAATTAGACACAGGTGGGATTAAAGATGCAAGAATTCATTCTTTTGCATGGGGCCATTCAGTTTTCCCAACACCATTTTCCGAAAATCTTTCCTTGCACCATCATATGCTCTTAGCTTCTTTGGTAGGAATTAACTGATCATATGTGTTTGAATCTTTTTCTGGTGAGTCATTTCTATTCCACTGATCTGTTTCTCTGTTTTTATGCAGTACTATAGTTTTGATTATGATTGCTTTGTATGTAGCTCAAGAATAGAGAGTGTGATCCCTCCACTTTTTTTTTTTCCTTATGATTACTTTGGCTATTCAGTGTCTTGAAATTTCATACAAACTCAAAAAATTTGTTCTATTTCCATGAAAAATGTCAGTGGTATTTTGATGGGGATTTCATTAAACTTAAGTATTGTTTTAAGTAATGCTTTAGGAGTAGTGAAAGTACACACTTTTGTCTTATTCCTGATCTTAGAGAAAGCACTTTCAGTTTTTCACCATTGACTATGAGGATGCTGGCTGTGGATTTATCACCTATGATCTTTATTATGTTAAGACCTATTTCCTCTACCCCTATTTTATGGAGAGTTTTTAAACATAAATGGGTGCTGAATCTTGTCAAATGCTTTTTCTGTATCTATTGATAAGGATATGATTTTCTCCTTTCGTTGATGTGTGCATTTCATTAACAGATTGTTAAGCAATCCTTGCATCCATGGAATACATTTCACTTCTTCATGATGATGATCTTTTTGATGTACTGTTGAACTTGATTTGCTAGCTCTTTTTTGAGGATTTTTGCATATGTGTTCAGCAGAAATACTGATTTGTAATTTATATTCTTTGTGATGTCCTTGTCTATTTTTGGTATCTGTGTTATGTTGGCCTCATAGAAAGTGTAATGGAAGCATTCCCTGTTCTTCAGTGTTTTTGGAAGAGTGTAAGAGCAATAGATATTAATTCTTCCCTGAAGGTTTGGTAAAACAGTAGTAAAGTCATCTGATCTGAGCTTTTATTTTGGGGGAGATTTTAAGTTACTCACTTTCTTTGCTTGTGATAGTTTTGTTCAATTTTCCATTTCTTCCTGATTCAGTCCTCACAAGTTACATGATTCTAAAAATTTGTTCTTGTCCTCTGGGTTGTCCAATTTATTGACATATAGTTGTTTGTAGTTGTTTTTTTTTTTTTTTTAATGATGCTTTGTATTTTTGAAGTATCTGTTTTAATTATTAGAGTTTCCCCTCTTTTTCTTAGTGATCCTAGTCAAATATTTCTTTTTTTCAAATAATATGTTTGTTTTAATCGATATTCTGAATTGCCTGTTTTGGCTCAAGTTTTTATTTGCTTTGTCCTACTGACTTTTTGGTTTTAATAGTTTGTCTTTTTCTAGTTGCTGTAGGTATAGGGGTAGATTGTTTATTTGTGATTATTCTTATTTTTTGAGGTAGGCCTGAATTGCTATTAACATTCTACTTAGCACTGCTCTTGCTTTATCCCCTTAGTTGAGATTGCTCATGTTTTCATTCTTGATGGCTCCCTTTTTGATTTCTCATTTTTACTTCTAATTTTACCCAATAGTAAATCAGTAATGTGTTATTTAATATCCATATATTTTGGAATTTTCTGGTTTTCTTTTTGAGGTTTATTTCTAGTTTTATGCCATTGTGATAAGAGACGATGCTTAGTATGATTTCAATCTTCATGAAATTTTTTGAGATTTATTTTTCCCCAATGTATGATCTATCCTTGAGAATGTCCATGAGCACTTGAGAAAAATGTTAGCTCCATAATTGTTGAAATAAATGAAGCTACTCGCATGAACTCACTCAGCCATCTGTACTGGGGTTGCAGATCTGACTGCCTCCACCAACCTGGAGAACTGCAACTTCGAGCACACACTGTCAACACAAGTGTGCTCATGGCATAGGATACAAGACACGTTATCCTAGACCTTTCTTTCCTAGGAAATGTCATCACCTTTACCACACAGAAGACGGGTCATGGGAGTGGATGCTCAGCACATCTCAGTTCAGAAGGAAGTTGTCACTTTACCTTCACACCGAAGTTTTGTTTCAATAAATGAAAGTCCCGCAGTTCGGTCTGTGCACACTATCTATTGGCTCTCCATACTCTGTCCTGTGTTCTTTGCTTCCCCCAGAGCCCGTTGAGCTCCAAAGTAAGGTCTTTTTGTTTTCCATGCCTGATTGTATGCACTTGTGGGTCAATTTTCAGGTATGGGTATACCTACTAAGGGAAGTAGACCTTTCAGCTCTGGAGAGAGTGCCAAGAATACTGATTCCTTTCTATGGACCCCAAGATCTCTGATCTGGGTGGCATAGAAGCTAAGACTAATCAGCTTCTTCTACCATTTATGAAGACATTTCTCTTTTTTCAGATGCTGGTCTCTTACTTTTCAAAGTCATATTTGTTAAATGGGTATAGTTTTGTGTCTGTGGGGAGGGATGGACTATATAGATCTTAACAGTCCATCATCTTGGAACCAGAACCAGAAAATTCTCTAAAGTGAGAGGACTCTGAGTACTCCAAATAAACAACAGCAAGAAGGTTCTGATTAAAAAACTCATAGACACCACTTCATTGTTACTCTCTTTTGCCTTCTTGGTAAATTATTACACATATACGAAAATGTTGCAATTTTAAATATTTTTTAAATCCCATGTTAATCCCTCATCCTGATTTTTATAAATATATTCCACCTCATGGTTGCATCACTTTATAACTTCTACTAACTTTATAACTTCTACTAACTTTATAACTTCTACTAACTTTATAACTTCTACTAACTTCCCTCAGAGCATGCAGATTAGTGTTTTCCATAAAGTCAACTTTCAAGCTTCTCCATAGCCCCACTTTACTTAATTTCTGCCCTAGTTTCTGTTGTAGGTCACCTCTGGTAATAATCAGGTTTGTATTTGACTTTCTCCAGATCCTTTGCAATAGTCTAGTAAAGATATTATAAGAATGATTTAATGTAATGCTCTGATTATAATCACTACTACTAGAAGTAGTGAAAATAATAATTGGTTATTTAGAGAGAACAAATTTTAGATGCCATATCTTGTATAAATTCTCTACACACATTTTCCCATTTTATCTGATGATTTCATGATATATTTATCAATTATTAGCCTGACTTTTATCATGGTGGGTCTTCACAGTTGATTACTACTTTGGGATATTTTCTCTGAGCATCTCGTCAGTCTTAATACTAGCGATAGAAACTTAACAACTATAACTTTGCTTTATGTATCCTCAAGCACCATGTGATGCTCCTTCAGGGACAATGTTGTCTGTGTTTTTTCAGCACCATAACCACTCCTAATTCTGTAAAATGCTGTGAAACCAATGTGCAGAGAGAGATTAAGTATATTGCTTCATACCTTAGAACTGACAGAGCCAGAAATCACTTCCAGATATGTTGAATTTCATCACCTGAGCTTGGTTCATTTTTCTATCCTGATAAGGACATGAAACAATGAACAGTAGTATAGATGTTTTGGGAAGAAATCAATAGAGAAATAACATCTTTCACATTACTATGCAATCTGTGTTTTGTGAATTATTAGATCTTGGGGATTTTAATCAATTTTGAACATTTTAAAGGTAGATATGTATTTAGGGACACTATAGCTCTTATTATTTAAGCCAATGACCTGGTAAGAAGGGTTCTAGCTTCTGTGTTTTAGTTTCTTGGTCTTCCAGCAAACCTGAGTGTGATTCTAGTGTGGTAACATCCTTAGCTCTACAGCTTTTCTCCAAATGGTCTTTATTTATTTGAAAAATATAACCTTAACTAACTTTCTTGCTTGAATTCCCAGCTATGTAAACTCTGTTTTTCCTGCGTTTCCTCATGTACTTGCAATAGAGAATTCTGCATCGATTACAACTAGTTAAAGGACATGTTGCCTAATTGATGCATACTTTTGTTCATTTATTTGGCTGCTGTTTTTTTCTGATCTTTTTCCATTTCCATACTCTATTTAAGCAATAAGTTTTGATAAAGCGATGGTGAATATGACTCTCAGGGAACTAGAAGACTCATGAAAAAAATAGAAGTTGGAGAAATTTTGCCCACCAAGGAACAAAAAGTAATGTTATATACAGAACAGAGGACTTCATTTTATAGTTATAGAATTTATACTGACAACTAAAGAGGGCGAACAGAAAAGAGGCTGGGTTCTTTTGATGTGACCATGACATCCTTGTGGACCTAAATAAACATCTGTTTCTAACGCAAATACTCAATTGAATATGCCACAGTCTTATAGAAATCCAAACTAATGAGATTTGCTCTATATGATACATTTTCTGCAAATACTGAAAGTGATGCCTGTTCTATTTCTCATATCCACCAATGTTCATAACATTCATAACAGAATAGAAAGAGGAGATCCAGCTGCGCTTTCTTTTTTTCTCAGTCTTCTCCAATTCTATGTGAAAATAAATCTCAACAAAATTGACCTTAAATTATTTGGGAAAAAAGGCATTTTTCCCCTTAGTTATTTTATTTAAACTGTTATTGAAAAGACTTGAGACACTTTTTTCCTTTAAATTCATGATTAGAATGAATGTGTGTGCACTTCATAGATCTGGAGTGTTTTAGTGTGCATCTCAGCAGGGATCAGGCTTAGCAGGTCTGTCTTTATAGTTGTAGTTCCAACAAAGCCATGGCAAATTAACTTAGAACTTCAAATAATAGCTTTTGAATTTAGCTTTGAAAATTGGAATGTAAATAGATGCACAAAAAGTAGATTAGTTAACTATCCGCTCCGAAGGATTCAGCTTTAAAAACCCTTAATGACAATATCAGGAAGGCGAAGGTTAGAATTGAACTTTTAGTGGTAAATTTAATGTAGTATATATAGATGATGATGTATAATGATGCACACATGAAACATATATAATGTTATAGTGCCATGTTATTTTAATAAAAAATATTTTATAAAAAGAATGAACTAGGAAAAAGTGACATTTTAGACAAAATCATCTAAGAACAATATTTTGTCATGTGGTATGGTTATTATGTAGAAAAATACATTTAATAATATTGTTGCAAAGTTTTGTAGTACCAGATCCTGAATGCAAGAAGATCTCTCACAAAAAGCGTAGCTTCAAAGGCATATAAGTTGTTTAATTTTTATAGGAGACCTGGAGGAAGGATGGGAGAGACCTAAGGGTTAGTGACTGTAAATTAGTAAAACTGTGACCACATTTTATTCTGATTTACATTATTTGTGATCTTCTATATCCCAAACACTCCATGAGGTGGTTTTTGTTCTTTTGGTTTTTTTTTCCTTTTTCTTTTCAGGGATTCAATAATTGAGTCTTCTTGAGGAAAGGAACGTAGAAGGAAGTAAGCAAAAAGGAGGACTTTAAAAATGTTTTATTTTAAATCTCTTTAGAACCTGCTTTGCATTCAGAAATTCAGTGACTTAAAGGAGTATTATCACTAGGTTGGTTGGTATTCTTATTTGGAGTAGTCATGCATTCATAAAAAAATGTCTATTTTTACCAAAGCACCCCTGTGGGGTTTGGAGCAAATGTAGATACTGATGAGAAATAGCAAAGGTCTACCTCTATAGGAACTTAGAGCAAAATAGGAAAGAAAAGGATTAAGTTATAATACATAGTACAGGTACAAAGTGCCATAAGAGGATATTTACAGTGTGCTCTGAGTATTCAGAGGAGCTAAAGGGATGGAAATAAATGGAGTAAGAATTAATAGGCTACACTACAGGATTGGATACAATGAAGTCACTTTATATATGTTTATAATAGTATTTTCATGATAAAATATCAACAATAAAATTTCAAAAATAGCAATTAGGATGTAATTTAATTATTTTTTAAAAATACGTATATTTGGATTTATTTACACTGCATATTCAGTATATATGTATGTATAGTCTAGTTCTAGAAGAGTGTTCTCCAAAGTGAACATATGATTATATAGCATGACTTGATCAAGATAAACTTAATGTTCCCCTTGGCTTGACTAAATTTAGACTTTGGACAAGTTTCTTTTTGACTATAGGTGTCAAAACTTCCTTTCTTTGGAGCATTTTCTTTAGAAAATTTGTATTTGTAAATATTTTTTCTGACCCTTTAGGGATATACAGTTCCTCCTAGCTTCTTGCCAGTTTTATAACCCAGGAATGTATTTCTCAGTGACCTGGAAACCTTCTCTTTAAAATGTAATCCTCAAGAAAATAAGAGAAGACCTTCTTTTTCAAGGTTAGGAGCATAACTTCCATAATCAGTCACCAATTAGCAAACACAGATGGTCCATTCTCATGGACCAAGCGCCATCTTAACTTATCCAGTACTTTTTCACAAGCTCACTCCACTGCTTGAAATGTTCCCTTCCTTTCTTTTGTTTGAACACATTTAAGTTCAGACTCTCTCTCTTATTCAATCCTTGCAATACTCTTGAGTCATATTGCAATTATTTAGTAAAGCCTTCCTTTCCTGTTTGACTCCATATAGTATAATTTTTCTTTGACAGGCTTCAGATCTGTCTTTTTAAAGTGTCAAGTTATTTTAATTATTTTTATAAATGAAGTTTTCTGAGGTAGCATTGCATTTTAAGATGAGATTCAGGTGCCCATCATTCTATATTAACATCTTTATATACTACAATAAGAGCACCACCGAAAGTCCAATTCTATCTTTCACCATATAAATGACCCCTTTTACCCAATTAACCTACCTCCCTTCCCTTTCTCTTTTAGTAACCACTAATGTGGTCTTATAGTTTGAAAGCTGACTTTTGTGTAGTGTTTTAGTTTGTTTAGTTCTTCTGTAGACCACACATGTGATGGTAGCTTTTTCTGCATGGTTTATTTCACTCAGCAAAGCATCCTCTAGATCAAACCATGTTGCTGTCAATATCAGTATTTCACCTTTTATTTTTTATAACTGAGTAGTATTCCATTGTGCATTTGTATACACACACATACCATATTTATCTGTAATTTTTAAAATGTTACATGTCATGTGATATCAGTTGAAATAAAGCAAGCCTCAAAACAGAAAATATATTTTAAAATCCTCTCATTAATGATAACATCATTGGAATTCAATAGAAAACCTTTAAAAATTTTAATATTTCTGTTCAGATTCTTATAAGGGTATAACATTTGTGCCCCTAGCATAGTTATTTTTTTCATGTATTTACTCTCTTAACTTCTTCTAGTATTTACTCCTGTGCACCATGCCCCTTTATCTTGTATTCTTGTCTCTTTTCATAAATGAAAGTTTTCCTTGATAAATACTATAAAGCATAATGCAGTGCCTTCTCTACTTTACATTTCATTTGACAAAACATTCTAGTCTTGTGACATACATCCTAAAAGAAGAATACGTAATATTAAGGTGTATGCATTATTTTGCTAAAATCCTCACTTTCGTTAACCCCCAAATCTCAATTACTTAATGCAGTTTCCCTTTCTTAAACAAGGAAGCCTGATTTCCCATCGGTTCTTAGAAACATCTCTAATTATTGTGTTTATTCCTTGGTCCATGTTACTCACTTTGTGGTTGATAAGGCTGCAAATCAAATAGCAATCAGAATAATGAGCTGCCACCAGTTGGAGTCATAGTTGGTGCTACATATTGTCAAAGACTGTTCACACTAATCAACTAATAATGACATTGCTGCTTCCATGACACAAAACAAAATTCCCTCAGTTGTGCAACACAATTACTACTAATAACCTCTGAAACCTTTGCATGCTTAAGGAGACCATTTCAAAGATCATCTGGAGACATATCAGAGAATAAGCCAGGGAAGACAGACTCTACCAGATGGAGATTACTCTTTGGTAATTAACTAGACATTGCTCCTTTGGGTCCATAACATTTTCTAACATCGTGAGGCATTTCCTTTCACATAATGATGCATCTATATTAATATATTAGATTGGGAGCAGCTAGGAGACAGTGTTAAATATTAAACATTTCATACATGCATTATATTATTAATAGCCTTTCTTGAGTCTTAAAAAAAAGTATGCTAAAGTGACAGTCAATAAACAAATTTGGAGGCATTAATATTAAAGGGCAGCCAATGAATTCAGACTCATGACAAAAATGCATATTTGCTCATTTCTCAAGAGAGACATACCTTCATAATTATTAATATAGCAGTTAGAGATTTACTTTGAAATAGAAAACCTGAAAATACCTTGAGTTAAGACAATGAGTCACACACTTTCAAAGCACTGGCATTCACCACCTGAGAGAATCATTCTCTTTCTGTGTGGGAATCAGGCTGCTCAGAGGTGAAAGGTTAGATGACAAATGGACTGTGGCATTCTTTGTGACACAGACATTGTACATCTTGTGTCAGGAAACATTTAAGAATAGGAGGGGACAATCTCTCAGATGTGGTGAGTTTCATTAGGTTAAAGAAGCCATCCCTCCATTTGTCGCTGTTAAATTTTGTGGTGAAAAGCATAAAAATACATTGAGGTTCAAGCCGAACGATTTCTGACAGGATGACAGACAGCTGCATTTGCTGGTTTTGAAATGCAGATTTGGTAGTGATACAATGTGGTGTCATTATTTCAAGCCTTATAAGACATTTTGTCTAAGTGACAGCTGGTTGCCTCAAGGTCTTTTTACTAATAGTCCAAGGTGAGGACCTTTGTATTTTGTAGAACTCTTCAAGGTAAATTAACCCTTTAAGACTGGCAGGAAATTTGCAAAGCTGAATCGCAATTACTTAGAGTATTTTAGAAAGATTTCTAATTCAGCTGTCAAAACCTTTTCTCAAGGGGAAAATTGAGACTTAAGCAAACCTGACAGAAGGGAAACCACATTAGAGATGGTAGAGAGATGTTTAGAAATACCCTTTCACCAAAGGTATTTGTTAAGGATTTCCTGCTCACAAGACACTGATACTTTAATTGAATTCCCACATTCACTTCTTTTCAGCAACCATAAATGGAGTTATTACATCTTGTCTGGAGACTAGAAAAGCCTTGACAATCTTACGTGACTTGTTCTAAATTCTTGAAACTAATTTCAAGAACTTGTCCTTGGACCAGTAAATGAGCATCACCTGAAAGCTGTTTAAAAACGCAGGATCTTCGAAACTCCCACAAACCTATTGAGTCAGAATCTACCATTTAACAAGATTCCCAAGTGATTGGTATGCGCCAATATTTGACTGTCACTCCTCAGACACAGTAAGTGACAAAGACTGCTTTCAGATTAGCTTGGCTTAACAACAAAGGCATTCCATTGTCTTCAATAAGCTATGCCACTCGTTTCTTCATGTTTTGTTGTACTTATTTTTTATTTTTCCTCTTGTTTGTTGTTATCACATCGTTCTTCAATGAGTCATGACCTGGAATTGAAGCACGTCATGCAGTGTCAAAGCAAGCTCACGTTTAGATCTTTCCAGGTTCCTCCTTTTCCTTCTCCATTGTCAAATTTTGATGCTACAAGTAGCTGAAATCAATGAAAAACAGTTAGCTGTAGGAAATAGAGCTTTGAATTTTTACTCTACCAAGTCATTTGCATGTTAAGAAAATTGTACCTGCAGTTGTCAGTCTGTGTGGAACAAATCACTATTATAGACACAAAGAAATGAAGTCTTGATATTTTATTACATTATTGAGTAGGTCGTGAGAGATACTTGGGGGATAAAACCATTGAAATATTCCTGACAATTCAATAGACCTTACTGCTATTGAAGGCTGAGGAGGTTTCTTCTCCAAGTCTCAATGAGAAGGAACCTCCAACCAACCCTAGGCTCTTCTCATCCCAGGTGAGAAAGAATTGGAGAGTCCAAAATGGCACAAGAATGGAAAGATTTATAATAAAAGGAGTAAGCCTGGGTGTATTCAGATGAATAACCAGATTTGACTCTCAATGTCCATGCTGCCAAAATGGTGTATGAGCTGAATCTATGAAAGTCACAGCCAAGGTAATAAGCCCCTCTCCAGCTGGAGTAAAGAGTATAAAAAAGAACTTCTTGGTAAGGCAAGAAAAAGTGTACACTCAAGAAGTATGTGAGGGAGTGCTCTCAGGTTGAGAGACACACACACAGGATTCTAGAGCCCTGTGTCTTATGAAAATGCTAGGGAATGATTATGTCAGACTAATTAATATTCATGAGATTCCTGTGAAAAAGGTTGGGATTTCCTCAGCAGAAGGGGGAAGTCTTTTCTTCTTAAAAGAGATGATGTATGGAACTTTCCCTTCCAACTACCTGCTAATTTTCCTACAGCCTTGGCTAATCAACCTCATTCCTGTGTGCCTCATGCTTTTTACTCAGTCAGGATATTTTCTTATTTTCGTTTTTCGCCCTCTCCCCAATTCTGATTTGTTTATAAATTTGAGAAATATCTCCAGACCTATTTATACACTGATCCTAAGAGCTTAACTGTCTCTTCTAGGAGCTATTCAGACTTGAGCTTACAGATATTACATACTTTTAAATTATGGTTTTTATAAAGAAAAATCACACAAAAATCAATGAAATACTTTATTCAACAATATCAGGTTTAGAAAATCTTGTTAAATAAATGTGAGTTAAAAAATTTCTGGACTACAATAACTCCCAAAAATCTAATTATTTGACTCTATATATGTATATATGTCAAACATAAAATTTTATTTTCTTGAATGGAACAAATGTCATTTTACGTTGCTACTACATCTGTATTTTTTAAAAACAGAATTCAGCTATTATTGCAAATAGAATTTTATCTTTTTTGAGAGCTGAGCTGTGTCAGTATGTGTGTGCGTGTGTGTGTGTATGTATGTGTATATATATATGTATATAATGCAACATCTTTGTCTACTCATCTATAGATTGGTACTTAGATTTAAAAAAAAAATTCATACTCACCTATATAAGTTGTCTGTTTCCCTCCCCAATTTCATATACTGAATTTTTTTTAATTTTTATTTTGATTGCATTAACTTTAACTTTGATATGAGTTTTAGATGTGCAGGTTCACTCTTAATCAAATGTGATAACATACCACACCCATCACCAAATTTCTAATAGTCTTTTGTCATTGTTCATTGCACCCCCGCTACCCTTTGCTCCAATCTCTTCTCCCACCCCTTTTTCCTTCTGGTCATCTCAGTTCTATTGTCAGAGTCAAAGATAAATATTTTATTTGTCTCTTTGTTTCATTTTTCAAATATTTTTTAAATATTTCATCTCATATGTTAAAATTCTCACTCCTAAAATTATGCTAGTAGGATGTGAACTCTTTAGGAGGTAATTGGGTCATGAGGGTAGAGTCCTCATAAAGGGGATTGGGCCACTATAAAATAGACCCCAGAGAACTCTTTTGCCCTTTCTATCATGTCAGGGCATAAGGAAGATGGTCATCTGTGAACCAGAAAGCAAATCCTTATCAGACAACAAATCTGCCAGCATCTTGATGATGAACTTCCCAGCCTCCACAGTGAGAAACTGCTGGTGTTTACAAGTCACCACGTATATGGACTTGTTATCATAGCTCAAACAAACTAAGATAGTCCAGGGTCTAATTCTTTTATCTCAATTTCGCCAAATGTTCTTCTCTACATTTCCTCAGAGAGAACTAAATCCCTGAAAAGCAAAAATCTCATAATTTTTTTTTATCATACAAAGTACTGTTTATGGGCCTGGAAACTCAGAACCCACAGATATTTATTGGAAAAAGATTTCTCCATCCATGAAGGATGCTTATAAGATGAAAGTAAGTTATTTCATCCTCTCATTATTCAGAAATAAGTTTTGTCTTTCTTGTTGTCCTTTGTTATCAGATACTTGAACATAACATCCATTAAAATAGTTATTAATAACTTGAGATATTTGAAGAATGTCCATGTCAAATAGTGCAGAAAAAAGAATTAATGCTTTGCTTCTTACCAGCTCCATGACTTTTAACATGTGCTTTAACATGTCCTAGCCGCAGGTGCATTATATATAATGGTGCGAATGGTGCTAACTTTATCTAGGCTTTGTTTGAATGTTAAATGAAAAGATACATGAAAAAATATTGCTTAGCTTAATGCCTTGTGAAAAGCGTTCACCCAATATTTTTGTCAAACAATATGAATGCATGATCTATATTCATGTCCAATCTATAGTATAAAATATATATTGATCATAAGTGAAAGGTTGAAGTGAGCTAAGAAATGCCTTGTAGGCACTATTTATTTGTTATTATAAGGCATACACAGTATTAGATAATATAAATAATACTGCTTCTTGTAGCTTCACAAAATTGACTCCTATTAGTAATATATAATAGTTAATTTTACCAATGAAGAGTTGATAGTTTTAAGTAACTTGTTCAAGGTCATAAATATTGCATAACTACTTATGGGGATTAAACATAAAAAGCAATTTTATGTGTTTCCTTTTGTCCTTCTAAACTGACATGGAGTTTGGGCATAGTCCTCTTAATGTCCCAGGAGAAAAACTTGGACAGTAATGATAATTTCTGCTAAACAGTAAGCAGTCTGGACCAATTTGTTTCATAATTTATTAATTAAAAATGCCCACTCCCATTTAATCAGCAAAGCTCCCAACCTGATGACAGATGTAGCTTCTTTCGACCTTCTTTAATTGGAGCCAGTAACCTCAGTGAAAGGACTCTCACCAGCCTTCTCTCTTACTCACTTCTTTCCTCACCATGTAGCTATAGCTTTGACTCCCTTCAGTAAATAAACAAGTTGAGGGAGAAGAGCTAAATATTACAGAGCTATTGTTTCAACTGGTACTAGTGAAAACTATTTTTTTTACTCTCTGGTCCTGAACATGCTTAGTATCTTTTTTGGTCTGGCATACCATGGAACCTTTGGCAATCACCTCCACTACTCCCATAGTCATGGTTAATGTTTTCACATCTACAATTTCCTCAGTCTGAGCAACTGCAATTAACCCTTTTTTTGGTGCCCAGGAATATAGCTATTTAGCTACTTAGCTGTGCCATCTCTGTGTGGAGGCTCGTCCTAGCACATCAGCTTTCCTTCCCATTATCATCAAAGTTGCTAGCTAGCCATTCTTATGCTGCAAATAACCTAGGCAGGAGTAAGGTTCTAACTTCACATGTCTGATAGCTACATGCACTAACTGTCTAACTCTCTGAGTGGTCAGGTTGAAGACTCTCTCACTAGGCTTAAGATGAAAAAAACAAGTACCTATTCCCACCTCTTCCTTGTAAATGTGTTTTTTTGTGGCGTAGTTGTGTGAAGTTGAGGTATTAATAGCAAATTAGCAGCTTTATTCAAATTTATCTTTATAAGAAACCCATCTCTATAACCCTTCCACAATCCAATCTACAGCATCACAGTAATTTCATAATATTAATGTGAGTAATCAACTATTCAAAAGCTACCAAGCTATTTTAGGCTGTTTTCACAAAATTTATGTATAGGGTTGTCACTTACTTGGAAAAGCATATTTTAAGGATGGAGTTTAAATTGAAACACTGCCTGCATATGGTTATGTTCTTTCTACTTTATAAAGAGAATGAGGTGAAAGGATAGTGTGAGTTAATTACTCAGTTTAGGTTTACAGTGATTTTTGAGAGATAGGTATCATTTAGCAGCCTGAGAAGGCATCATAATTTCTTTTTGTATCTTCTTTGGTTATATCAAATTATACTTATTTCCCACCTTGTTAGATAAATAGAAACAATACATTCTTCAAAGAGATGAATGACAGGGGTTACGGAAATGGAATCTCCTCAAACACAAGATTTCAGAAGTATGAGAACATTAGAAAAATAAAAGCCACAATATTTGTAAATTAGACAATAAAAAGGAAAATCCACTGCATTCTTGAGAAAGTGCCATGTGGATGAATTCACAGTTGTGGTAGAGAAAAAAAGAAAGAAAACAAGTAAAAGATAATATGCAATGATGCATTTAGGATGGATTTTTAAATTGTTCAGGGAAATATTTCTTCCATTCTTATGTAATCTAACATGGCAGATGCCAGAAGGAATTAAGAGTAAGAACAAGTAATAATATAAGAATTTCATTAGGACTCCTATAAACTGACAGTTTATAAAGACAGAAGGTAGAAGAATGGGTAGAGGAAATGTTGAAAGGAAGTATTTAAAGAAGAGGAATTAAATGAGTGAAATTTTGGTGCACTTATACACAACTAGGAAATAATG
Organism: Solenodon paradoxus; assembly: GCA_004363575.1. Lineage (NCBI taxonomy): Eukaryota > Metazoa > Chordata > Mammalia > Eulipotyphla > Solenodontidae > Solenodon > Solenodon paradoxus. The sequence continues at coordinate 433,916 of RJWH01000976.1, forward strand.
ACACCACTCAAACTTCAAAATTTTGGAAGTTGTCCATGGCACCCTTCCATATGTATTCCTTTGGCATGCTTAAATCATTTAATGTCTGCAACTAAAAAAATGAGGAGAACCCCACTTGTGTTTTTATTTTAATTTTGGAATCACTATATTGAACATTGCCTCAAGACATTTTTTTCTTAATTGGTTATATTGAAGGGATTTTTCCATTATAACATTATGTTTAGCATATACATTGCAGCAAATCAACATATATATATAAGCTTACCATTGCAGTTCTCGCTTCACTATAAAATTAACCCCCCTTGTCCTCTTTGCCCCCCTACCCTATCATATTTTTTTCAGTCCTTTACCATCATCATTTCCTTTTAATTGTTAAGAGAGACTTCGATATCAGAACTACCTACTGGTTTCTAGTTCAGGATCACATTTAAAAATTATTTATATGAAGTAAGTTCCTAATTTTACAGTTTAGCTGCTTATGGTCCAAATTGAGATACAATTAGCATATAATACTCATTTCAGGTATACAACATAATGATTTGATATTTGTATATATTGCAAAATGATCATCATACTGAGTCTAGGTCACAACCTAACCACACATAGTTAAATCTTACTCCGGTAATGAGAACATTTAAGAAAAACTCTCAGCAACTTTCATATATACAGTGCAGTATTATTAACTATAGTCATTACGTGCTGCATTTTATCCTCCTTACTTACATTGTAACTTAGTTTGTACCTTTGTTCTCATTCACCTGTTTTTTTCCACTCCTACCCACTGTCTCTTGCAATCACCAATATTCTTTCTATCTGTGAGCTCTGTTTTGTCTTTAAAAAATGGGTGATGGTCCAAGTATTTTTTTCACTGTCTGAATTATTTCACATAGCATTATACTCTTAAAATTCATCCATGTTATCACAAATGGCAAGATTTCTTTCTATTTTATGGCAGAATATTATATATTCTATATAGCTATGGAATATGATATATCTATATAGTTATATATGTATATTACATATATATGTATATTGCTTTCTTTATCCATTAATCTATTGATAGATACTTAGGTTGTTTACATGTCCTAGCTATTATAATAATGCTGTAATAAACATGAGGTACATAACTCTTTCCAAGTGAGTTTTTTTCTCATTTTTTTGATAAAAATAAACAAAGTGTAATTGCTGTATTTTATGGCAGTTGCATTTGTAATTTTTTGCGGAAACTTTATATTTTACATAGTGAATATGACAATCAATTAATATTCTCACCAACAGTGCTCAAGAATTCCTTTTCTTAATATACTTGTCAATGCTTGTTATTTCTTTTTCTTTTTCCTTTTTTTTTTTTTTTTATTGTTGCTGTACTAACTGCTGTGAAATATCTCATTGTGGTTTTGATTTGAATTTCCCTAATTATCAGTGATCCTGAGCACCTTTTTATGTACTCTTTGGTCATCTGTATATCTTTAGTAAAATGTCTATTCAGATAATCTGTTTCATTTTATAATTAATGTTTTGTTTTGTTTTTACCGTTGATTATAGTTTGAATGCTAAAAACTTATTGGCTATATGATTTGCAGATTATTTTTCTTCCCTTTGGGATGTTTCCTTTTCATTTTGCAAGTGGTTTTCTTCACTGTGCAGAGGTTTGTTAATTTGATAAAATACTTTTTGTTTATTTTTGCATTTGTCGCCTTGGCTTGAGGTCAAAACCAAAAAAGCCAAAGCTAAGTAGTCCTAGCATACAATCCAGTAATTGTGTTCCTAGGGATGTATCTAAATGCATTGAAAGCTTATTGTCACAGAGATATCTGCATTCAGTGGTATATCACAGATTTACTCATTAAGTACCCAATGTAGTAAACAGCCAAGGTCTTCTTTAAAAGGTGAAGGAGTAAGCAAATTGTGACAAATTTATAGAATAACATGTCAGGAGTAAAGGAAATGTGATATTAAGCCACCAAAAAACATGGAAGAATTTTTCATTCGTATTACTAAGTGAAAGAAGTCCGTCAGAAAAAGGCTACATTCTCTAGAGTCCACTGATGTGACATTCTGGAAAATGAAAATATGTCACAACAGTCAAAAAATAAACCAGTGGTGTCCAGTGTCCTGAGGAAAGAAGGAAAGGGGTGAATAGGTGGAGTAGAGGAGATTTGTAGGGCGGCGAAACTATTTTGTATGACACTGTAGGGTGGATATACCATGTTAGGCAAATGTCAAAATTCATTTGACTGTACAACAGAGAAAGCTATTATATGCACTATGGACTTTAATAATGTATCAATATTCGTTCATTGATAATAACAGATGTGCTACATTAATGCAAGGAAATAATAGGGGAAACTAGGCTGAGAGAGGGAGTATATAGAAAATCTCTATCTGTTCAATTGTTAACACCTAAACCGTCTCTAAAAATGTCTATTAATTGAAAAAACAAATGTTGTACCATAAAAACATTAAATGTCAATATGAATTCTAAAAAAGATCAATAACTTGTTTATCTGCCTTTCCTGGCCATACTAGATTAGAAGTCATTCATTACAAATACAAATTTTGATAGGTAGGAATGAATAAAGTTATAAAAAATATATATATTTTTACTGAGAATGTAAGACATAACCATCTAAAAATATGTGTGGTGAAAATGATCCTGGATGTTTTTGATAGCTATTATGAAGCAAATCATTTGAGATATTTTTATCTGTAAGTAAAAGAATGTTAGACTTCAATACGTTGAATTGTATGAAAAGTTGTTATCTCACATAAGAAATGTTAATGTAGTATACCTGTACGTGTGATTAGTGAAATTCAGTTAGGAATGCTTTTTTCCCCTAATGACAGAAATATCAACAATAATAAAGGTTTTATTTTCTCTACATTACAGAGAACCTAAGGTCTTGAGTTTAGGGATTCCAGAGATAGTTTCAGGGGCTCATTGGAATTGGAGTTAAGGTCTCTTGTAAGCTATTGTCCATTTTGTTGCAAAATGATTTCTTTATCTCTAGTATCACACTGCTTTTTCCAGTTGGGAAAAGAGACAGTGCAGAATAAAGGGTACATTTCCTGTGAATCTATTTCCCTTTTAAAAAGTTTTCCTGGATGCCTCTATCACCCAACCCACCCTTCTTACATCTCATTTGACACAAAGATCTGACACTGCCTCCCATCTGCAAGGAATGCTAAGAAGTGTATTGTTTTAGTTCATTACATCAGGCATTCAAGTAAAAATCATGGTTCTGTTGGGAAAGAAGGGGAGAATGGACACTGTTTACGCAACTAGAAGTTCCCAGCATTAGATACTCATCTCTCTCTCTGTCACCCTCAGGTTTTCATCTTTGCCCTTGATCTGACTCCTTACATATTTGCAAAGTCACTATAATAGTCCCCAAAATTAATCACATCCAGACTTGAGAATATTCAAAGGTTAAAAAGATTATTTAGTCAGATCCTCCTTAGGTGCTAGAAAAAATTTCCTAGATGTCCCGATCTGTACAGATGAAAACAGGCCATGAACACACTCTTAATCGTCACCAAGGAATCCAAATTCACAAGAATCTAAATTCTGGCATCAAAAAGGAATTGAAGATTTGCTGGGTAGGTTTTCAGAAGTGTTTGCCACAGTGCTGCTGCACTGTGTAATAAATAATATTCTAAATCTCAGTCCTGGGTGATCAAATGAATTGACTTTTTTTGATAACTTACTCCTTTATTTAGAAAATTTACCTCATGGAACTCCTCATTCCCTAATGAAAGATAAATCAGTCACTCCCATATGCTAGCCATAAAGAATCCTTCCATATTTTCTCACAAAATTGTTATTTAGGGATATGGCAAATGGTTCATTTGGTGTTGTCTCCTCATGAGGGTCATCTTCAGAATGAAGCACCATTACTCATGCTGAATAGCTGCCTTTGCTGTTACAGATTGTGTTGCTTATTCTGATTTTATGCATTAGTGAAATATGAGCCATTAGTTTGTGCCATTTTATTATAAAAACAATAATATATCATTGAACACTCTACATATGACGTGCATTATTATATTTTTATTATAAGCACATAAGGTGAATATTATATCATGCATGTGTTACCATCTCAGAAAACGTATTTATCCAAAGTGGCACAGCTAGTGACAGGTTCAAAATCATCTTGATTCCATATGCTTTTTGTGTTCTTCACAAGTTTGATATAGTGCCTTTTTTCCTTTATGGTGGGAGATTTTGGTGCTCAGAAAGGGAGATAGAATGTGCTTTATTCAAGCATCAGAGTTCCCAATTAGAAATATTACCTAGTTGGTGCACCCTGGTGGAGTTAGCTGCGGACGCAGGCCACATACAACCCAAGGTCCACAGTTCGCATCCCACAACCAGAGGGGTGGGGAAATGAGGTGGAACTGAGAACAAATCTTCAAGTTTCAGTTCTTTGTTTACTTAATAAACATTAATATTCTTTTGGTTATGATGCATTTTCTGATTTAATCATTTTCTAGTCTATCTTTAATACATGAATTTTAACATCTTTTAAAAGTACTTTAATACAATTTGGTGACATCTTGCAGAATATAAAATCACCGATGATATCAGACTATCAAAATGAAACTGACACTCTACTTAAAGATATAACATAAAATATAGGCTTGAGGCACTAAGATAAAAATGATTTTTAAAAGTGCCTTTGCTTTTTTTGTGTGCATTTCCCTTATCCGCATTCTGAATTACTGCCATAACTTGGAAGTATCTAAACCTAAGAAGGAAGAAATGTAGCAGACACGTGTCTGTGATTTAAGAACAGTATTAGATATTTAAATAAAGTGTATTAGTGCCCAGATATTTGGAGAATTTATAAAATTAGAGTATGCTTCAGTAAAATATATGTACTTATGCCCAAATATTCCAAGAAAGCAAAGAAAAATTGTTATATTTGAAATATTTCAAGTCAATTTGGTAGAATTAAACTGAGCATACGTTTTACCTTATTTACTTAGTTGTGAAATATACATTATTTCACTCATTCATCAAATAAAAATATGAATTTGCAGGTGCATCTAACTTAGGAAAAGAATAAAGGTACAGTACTCCCAATTATACCTAATTAAATGAAATATAGAGGTAGAAAGTAGAGTAACACAGGAAGAGTTATACAAACATATCATTAAACAGACTGAATCATATACTAGGCAAAGAGGAACATATTTACCAACACCATTCCTAATATTTTCAAAGCATAACTTTCAAAAAGCGAAAGATCTTACTCTAAAAATTAGAACTTACCAGTTTGTGAACTTTATTAATTTATGAGGGAATTAGTAAGAAAATTAAGCAGGTTCCAGTAGCATTTGAGGAATATTTGCATACATAGTTCATTATAATTTTTTTTGTAAAAACATACATTGGGATGTGATTGCAAGTTATAGATAAACTGATAAAAGACATTGAGAACAATATATTCATAACATTTGGGGTTATGTTTATATTCAGTAGAAATCTGCAAGTTACTTCACAATTTCTCAACTCCAGTCAATTAATATATATAGAAAATTATAATACATTTTCCTAGAAAATTAAATAATCCTTTGGCAGACTTGATAAGCCATATTTCAGTGTGCTCAAAGATTATGCTACTAACTTTTTAAACCTTATTTCGTAATTTCAAATGGAGTTACAGTCATATTTTTTAAATTATTTAAATTATTTATTAACTTTGAAGATCTTCTTGGAAATTCATTCCAGTTGTAGAAAGCTTAGAATTTCATTTGGCCAAATGCTATATTTTTTTGAGGAATGTTTTATTTTACAGCTTTCAGTATCTCCTTACTAAAATTTCAAATCCATAATTGTAGTAACCTACAATTTATTTTCTGAGACTAGAGATAAAACAAAAAACTGAATTTGCCCTTTGTGTTATGCCAATTGTAAATAATGAAGACCTGCATTCTTAGAGATTAAAGAACATCTTAGAGGACTAGACAAAAGTTCAAAAAAAAAAAATTAAGACATTGATATCCCAAACTGTAAAATTTTTGAAATTAAATTACCCAATCTCTGTGCTCTTTTGTAAATCTTCAAAATCTGCATTAAAGAACTGCTAAAGGCATTAGGATGGAATACAAATGAAGTAACAGCAAACTTTTTGAGGGCAGAATCTGTGCCATATATGTTAGTTTCTTAAATTTTTGATTTAAGGACTAAATGGAATAGAATTAATGTAGTATTACATTGATTATATGTATCACAGTTTCTTTATACAGTCACCTGTCCATAGGAATTTAGGTTTAGTCCATGTCTTGACTGGTGAATTGTACTGTTATGAAGATAGAAGTACAAAGACTTTGAACTGTTGAACAAAGGATAGGTCGATATGAATATTACTAAACAAAGGAATGGATATATTATCTTTATTTAGTATTTAAAATTATTTACAACAGTAAATCCCATGGTTATCCATGGAAGTCAAAGGAGGCAGCTTGTCATAAGGGACAAAGACAAAATTACTCAGACACAGAATTCTTTAATTGGCTATATAGGACTTTGTAGAAGATGCTCCCTCCTATTTAGTCCTCAGTTCAGTCATTACCTGAAAGATGAGGTAGTTTTGAAATAGATGAGCTCATCGTTTGAGAGTTGAATAGTATTATAATCTGTGCACAATGCAAAATCAAGCATGAACTTTGAGGTTTTAGCAATGACAGTAGAATTTGGAAGTTATCATCCACATCCTTACAATAAGAAAAATATGAGCAGCCTGAAAAAATGAATTGCTTTTTTCTGATCATCCAGGAATAGAGGATCTTGGGGTAAAGCATCATGCTGACTCTGACAAGAAAATCCTGTGTCAGAGTCAAGATTGCTTACCTGGAGGAGGAGAAGCCACTGGAAACACAAGCTCGCATAAACGCTTAAATGATTACTTGTTGACAAATTGCTGAAGATTGAGTGTGAGTTTGGGAGAGAGATAATTCTGGGGTCATATTGTGAAGGTGAAATCATACTTTCATGGCCTGAGCCTTAGGACCCCTATCAGATTGTTATGGTGATGACCTTAGATTTCCTTCTGGCTCTGTCAGAGTAGGGAAAGGTAACCATTGTGAAAGGTGGCCATGGTATTCTCCAAAAGAAGAAACTTTTATCTAGGGAAAGTTTACTAGAGAATTATCCAACCTGGAAAAAATGATATTCTCTGATTCCAAGTTGTAGTCTTGCTCTGTCTTCTTTAAGGTGGGTAAAAGCTACACCACAGCATAAACTCTTGTGGAAACAGAGAAAAAAACAAAGACATGAAAGAAATGTGAAGACTTTGACACCCACATCTCTAAGCAAAAGCACAACCCATCTTACACCCAGATTAATATAAATCCCCACTGTTTGATTTAGTCCTGTAACCCAATTTATCATGCCTAGATTTCAGGGTTTTTTTTTCTTATTTTGATAGTATTATTCATTATTTTCTTTAGTTCGCATGCTAAATTTCATCTAGGATACTGAAATTGCATCTCAATCTCTATTTCCCACATACCACCAGACTCAGATATGACAAAGATATTGGAATAAGACAGCAGAAGTTTTATTGATATGTCATCGGTTAGTACTATATAAGCTCCATGGATTATATTCATACCTGATCAATGTGCTTATCACATATGTCCATGCCTTCTTTCCCCAGATTCCCTCCCTCTCACTCCTCTCCGGTAACCATAGTTTTAATTTCAGAATATAAGAAAAATTTTTGCATATTGTGTTAGGTTGTTTGCTTTGCTTCCTTATTTTCTACACATAAATGAGACATACAGTATTTTTCTTTTTGTTCTGACTTATTTCACTTAGCATAATCACCTCAAGTCCCATTCAAGTTGTTGCAAAGGGAAAGATTTTATCTTTTTTTAAATTTTTATTGACCAGGGAGGTATTCTGCTGACTGTATATACACCACAGCTTCTTTGTCCAGTAATATGTCCATGGGAATGTAGGGTTAGTTCATGTCTTGGCTGTTGTGAATTGTGCTGCTATGAAAATACACATACATATTTTTTTTAATTTGTGTTTTTATATTCTGATATATACCTAAAATTAGATTTGCTGAATCACATGGTAGTTATATTTTTAATTTTTAAATTAAATGGAATCTTTATACTGTTTTCCATAGAATTTGCAATAATTATGTTCCTACCAGTAATGAGCAAAGGTTCCTTTTCTCCACACCCTTGCTGACTTTTCTATGAAGTTAATTATCCCAGGTGTGAGATGATATCTCATTGTGGCTCTGACTTGTGTTTCCTTAATAATAATAAGTAATGTTGAACATTTTATCATATGTCTATTAGTCATCTGTATATCTTTGGAAAAGTGTCCACTCCTTTCTTCCAATTTTTTGGTGGGATTCTTTCTTTCTTTTTTTTATTGTGGAGGAGGTATGAATTCTTCAGATATTTTGGAAATTGCTGGATGTATGATGTGCAAATATCCCAGTCAGTCAATTACCATTTTATCTTTGTAGTGTTCTCTTTTTACAGAAACTTTTTGGTAAATGTAGTCCCATTTATTTCTCTTTGTTTTTATTTCCCTCACTGTTGGTTTTGCATGCAAAGATCTCTCTGAGAATGATATCATGAAGTTCATAACCTATGCTTTCTTCTATATACTTTATGGTTTTATGTCACATGTTATGTAAAACATTGAATACTGATCTAGGCTTTGGTTTGTTTTGCTTTTGCATGCTTTCCCAACACCATTTGTTGGAGAAACTATCCTTTCTCCGTTGTATGTTCTTGTTTCCTTTGTTTTAAGTTAACTCTGTATACATATGCATGGTTTCATTTTGGGGGTCTCAACTGGTCTGGGTGTTGTTTTTATTCAATACCATACTGGTTTGATTACATTTAGTCTGTAGTAAAGTTTAATGTTGGGGAGTATGATTCCTCTATTTTTTAAACTGTTTTTCTAGAAGAGTTTTGGCAGTTTGGGGTCCATTTTTATGAGTCCATTTCGACAATATTAATTTTTCTAATACATTTATTTCTGTCTTCCTCTATTTTGTTAATAGCGTCTTATAGTTTCCATTGCATAATAGATCTATCACCTATTTCGTTATGCTTATTCTCAAGTATTCTATCTTTTTTATGTGGTTTTGAATGGGATTGCTTTCTTTTATTCTCGTTTCTCTAATTCATTGCTTATAGAAATGCCACAGATTTTTGTATATTGATTTTGTATCTTGTCAGCTTATTGGACACATGTATTGCTTCTTCTAGTAAATTTTTAGTGAAGTCATTAGGGTTTTCTAAATATATTACCATGTCATTAGCAAATAATGATAATTTTACTTCTTTTCCAATTTGGATTCCTTTAATGTCTTTTCCTTGCCTAATTGCTCTTTCTAGGACTGCCAAAACTATGTTAACAGTAGTGGAGACAATGAATCGCTTTGTTTTGTTCCTGATAATTAGGTGAAAATCTTTCGGTTTTGCCATTGAGTATAATGTTAGCAGTAGATTTGACATATCTGGTCTTTATTGTACTGAGGTAAATTCCTTCTATTCTTGTTTTATTAAGAGTTTTTATCATGAATGGGTGTTGTATTTTGTCAAACGCTTTTTTCCATCTGTTGAAATGATCATGTGATTTTAATTTTTCCCTTTGTGAATATGATGTATTGCATTAATTGATTTGCATATGTTAAATCATCCTTACATCCCTGGAATAAATCCCATTTGGTCATGATGTATGATTCATTTAATGTATTATTGCATTTGATTTGGCAAGATTTTATTGAGGATTTTGAATCTATGTTCATCAGAGTTATCAGTTTATAGTTTTCTCTCTTGTGCAAGACAGAAACAAAATTTTAAACTATAGCATATTTGTATCCAGCACAAGTTGTAAAATATATAATATGCAAGAACAAATTGATCATGTGAACAGAGAAATGGAAATTCTATGAAAAGCATAAAAATGAAATGGTAATAATAAAAAATGTTAAATGTATAAAAAAAGCTTTTGATCAGTTGATAGAGTATGACAAGAAATAATTGATGAACCTGAATATAAACCAATGGAAACTTCCCAAATCAAAACAAATTTACAGAACAAGTTAAAATATTAAAATAAACACAAATTAAAATAAACAAGTTTTAGTTATAACAAATGTACTATATTAAGATGTTAATAAGAGTATGGAGTATGTGAGAACTCTGTTATCTTTGTAAGTTTTCTGCAAACTTGAAACTATTATAAAGTCAAAATATTTGATATTAAAAATATAAAGTTTGAGTGACAAAAGGCCAAGGGAGTCTATGGTCCTAAGCTGGATTAAAACTTGTTTAGGGCTATTGTAGGAACTGGAATAACTTATGGTGTCCTATACCTACCCTTCTATTCATATTTAAAAATGCGTATTTCAGATTTGCTACCCTAATTGTTTCCACTTAGTTAAAATTGTGAAATAAATCCAGTAGTTTAACATAGTCCTAAAAATTAAAAAATTGACATATGTTATTGTATCTCAGATATTAATAATTCTGAAATATTTTTTAAGAATAAATAACATACCAAATTAATATTTGGCTACAAAGCTTGGCAATAGTTTTAGCATTATTAAGTGGGTCATGTTGACTTTGACATAGATCCATGAATCCATGAGCTTTTTGCTTTATATATTTTTCCATATGGATTATATCCTACCTAGAACCTTTTGATGTTGCAACCAAATCAACCTCCTAAATCCCTTTCCTTCTCATTCTATTTACTGACTCCTCTTCTTATAATGAAGTCACAGACATTGACATTTTCAACCTCTGCAAGAAGTTTCAAACTCAAAACATGTGAATATAAAAAAATAAATAAAAGAATAAAAAGAGTAAGAAAGTCTTTAAGGAAAGCCACTGCAGAGACTGTAGGGACAACTAGAAAGACTTCCCTGTTCCATTAAAAAGGGATCAACTGCCATATTCAGCTCTAGCTCAATGCTTTCATGTTGGAATATAGATCTGAAGTGGAGAATTTCTTTTCAAAGGAAGCTAGATAAATGAATTTTTTAAAGTGAAATCCCTTGAAATTTGGCAATGAGGAACTATATGCTGATTAGGCAAATGGGCTACATATTTATCACCTCAGCTCTTTACCCTATGCCTAATTAATCTTAATTGTACCCATAACTTTAATTTATCCAGCAATATATCATAATTGTCAAATTTGTGTCTCTAACCTGGACCTATTTCTAGATTTATAGGCATCTACATATAAATTCTTCAATTACACATCTTAAACTCTATGCTCTAACCAGATGAACAACTATAATTTTTTCTAAAGTATCGAAGTTTTTACTATTATGCAAATTTTGGAAACTGGAAATATTTTGAAGCACAGGGAAAAATCTTCCCTACCTTCTTCTAGGCTGGCAAATACTCAGATAAACCTTAGATTTATAAGAGAAAAAATAAAATAGGAAGAAGTTTAATAATGTCTGTATACCTCCTGCATACATGGGAGAAGCCCATTGTTCTGAGTAACCTAAAAACCTTTAGAAAGAGTCAAAAGAGAGATGGGGAAGGTCAATCCCACCAGGTAGGAAGGGCACAGTATACAAAGATATGACCTTTATGAGGATTAAAGTTTCTGCTTTTTTCCAAATGAATGATCTAAAGAGACTAGGTCTTCCTAGTTGGGTGATGGTTACACCCTGAGAGAGATTTTTCCTTCACACATTTAAGTATCCTACAAAATGGCAGCTTCTACTAAGTTCTGAGTCCCTTCTGTGAAATTATTTTTTGCCAAAAAGGCTTATTTTAAGCATGACAGATTTTTGCTCCTTTACAAATGCAAGCTCCATTTTTTTCCTCCCACATTACCTGGTTAACATCTAATTTCTTCCAAGACTAGCTCAGGTATCACTTCCTCCATGAAAACGTCCTCATTTCAGAAATATATTTTACTGTTCCTCTTTTGTATATAATTTAAAACCCATATAAATGAGGTAATATAATATTTTCAGAAAAAAAAAAGACATGAACCACCAATGAAAGTTATGGAATCTATTCTCAAATAGATTCGTATTCACATATGAGTTTAAATGCAAGCTTCAGTTTGCAGAAAAACAAACATACGTGCACGCACACACACTGTCATGGCTGAAACTACTGGAGTGGAGACCAGGTAAACTCCCTCCCTCCCTCCCTCCCTCCAGTCCATCCTCTCAAAAAAAAAAAAAAAATGCAAACAAAACTCAAGTTGAATGTGTCACTATGAAAGCCTCTAAAACCCTTTATTGTACTTGTTGGTTTCTGTCTCAGCCATTAAACCCTAAGCCGGTTAAGGGTAAAGGATCTGAATTATTTATCTTCTATCCCCAGAGCCTGATATCATATTGGATATGTAATGAATGTTTGCTTGAATGAATAAATGCATGAATAAATGCATGATACCATGCTATAGTTTGAGAATATGAAGACTGAAAAATCAAAACCAATAATTTGAAAGAACTACTGTGTTGATACCTTATATGTGTTATTATATTTTATAGATTTTATTCCCTCACTCTTTCATCTTGTACGAAAGTGGCTTTTTGTATTGAAATAAATCCCATACCTTGTTTATAGTTCCACCAGTTTTACAAATATCATCAAATTTTCACTTTAGATACAGACAATAAAGTTTTGACAGAAGTAGGCCAAAAACTTCTTTTTTAACACACTTCTTGAAAAGGAATAAGCTGACATTGCTATGACAGTAACTTATGCAGGTAATTTGTTCCTTTGACTCTATGCTAATTGGAACTTCAGTTTTCGGCCAAAAAATAAAAAAGGCTAATTAAGAAAATAACATTCAGCTCATTATGGATGTATATTCATTAGAATTTATATTTTTGAATTTGCAGATTTTTAGAAAGGGATAGAGAAAATAAAGTGGGAAAAGCAACATTACATTTAGAAACTCTTTAATTGGCTTTAGGATATTGCAAAGAGCTGCTTAAAATATTCCAAAATAAACAAATTTTCCTTCCACCTCTAACCACTCCCTGAAAAATTTTAAGTTAAACTACAGATCTAGCAATTATTTCACCCACCATGCCTGTAAAGGGTTGGTTTCTTTTAAATTGCTAATAAAATGTTGTTGTTATTTTTTCTGTCCCAATTTCAATTAAAAAAAAATTAGTCTGAATAACTGATGGATTTTTAAGTACTTAGAGTATAGTAATAATTCTTACCAATTTTAAGAAGCAATATTGCTTTGGACTACATGGCTGCAATCTTTGAGAAAACTGTTGATAATTATTTTTTTCTAGCTCTCTCTTAAAATCTTACCTAATATGACATCCTAAAATGGAAAGTTAGGGACTAAAAATAATAAAATGTCAGTAATGGACTAATTACTTGGGTACTATTAGCTCCTTAAATAATGTTACCGTTTTGGGTTTACTTTTTCAACCCCAGTTCTCAAACACAGATCCATGACTTTCAAAGCCTGCATCCGAGATATCTTTAAGCTAATATTTTATTTTTATTTATTTATTTTAAAGGAAGGGTGCAAACAGGAAGAGAGAGGAGGAAGAAAGTTATTTTATTTAGTTATTCATCCTGATTGTTCCATCAGCCCCGAGTCTCAAACCCGAGTCCTTGGGACCCACGTGGACTATGTCCGTATCCACTGATGGTTTCATCTCCTAGGCAGCAGGGTGCACCAATATGTTTTGTAAGTAAAGCGATCCCCTCATTAAAAAAAAAAAAAAGATAATCGGACTTTCCAACCTGATATATAAAGAGCTTGGGGACTGGCATTCATCTTTAAAATAAGAAGTGGGGAAGAAAACGGAACACACTTAAAATCAACAACTCTTCTTCCATCAAGGAGATACGAGGGGTCACAGGGCACTGCTGCGCTGACGGCTAGAGAGACAGGCAGATACAGAGAATAGCAGCTGACCTGACAGAAGCCTGCAGCAGAAACCAAGTGATAGGAACACGTGAATTGTAATTAATGACTTTCTGGAGGCTCCGGGTACACTAGCTTAAAAGATAAAAATCTCTGGAAACCTCCATAAGGCAAGCTCTACACTTTCCTGAGTTTTACCTCCAGTCCCTCTAGGTTTTCACTCTGAAGATTTGAGAAAACGCCCTTCATGTGTAGCTTAGCAGGAGAAAAAAAAAAAAAAATCATTTTGAAATAAGCTCAAAGCATTCTTCTCTTCTAAACATGACCTAACCTCAGTTGACTTAGGCCTAACTGACCCGACTAAATTGAAATATCCCACTCCAGCACCCTGTAACTTTTCTTTCTCATCTAAGTGTGGGGTGGGAAAAATCTCAAGAGATCATAACCCAGGAACACAGGCTAGCTCAAAGACTAATACCTAACCACAGGACAATAGAACACTCAGGCGAAATATAAAGAAACAAAAGAGCAAACAAAGCAAAGCAAAAACAATCTCTTAGATTCTGATACCAGAATGGTGGTTGCCAGAGAGTGAGGGGTGGAGCCTGTGAGAAGAATTGCAGAGAGCTCATTGGAGGGCGGTGGATCTTAACTAGAATTTTGGCGGTGGATGTTATATTTTATTATACATTTGGGGAGATGCAAAATCATACCAATAAAACTTACACAATGTTGTAAACTGATGTTACCTCAATAAAAATAAATGTATATTCAGAAACTGGAGCGCTCTGCAGTGAATAAGTAAATAAATGTAGATCCTTACTAGGTGATATGGAAATATTTTTATAATATACCCTCTTAAATGGCATGTGGCAAATTATTATTTTAGATGAACCAGTGATTCCTATTATAATGGGTGATAATATTTACAAGTTTTTCCCCCCTCACATGGTTTTGTGAAAAATTTAATCTAAATTTTCACCTTTCTTAGTATTCTCTTTGGTACCATTATGTATAAACTTTTCATATAATTGGTCACTTTTGATGATGACCTTTTAACTCAAAAGGACTAAAGTGTCAAATAAGTCAGCAACTTATTCTTTGCCCCTCCGTCTTTACCCGTTTCCCGAATATTGAGGGTCTATATCATTTCTGTTTCAGGACATATAACACTCTTACTCCTCTTCATTTGAATTTTCACATTTATTTTACTCTTTGTTCTTAAAGGAAATATAATTCATTCATGTCACTAACCCTTTTCTTGTATTTTTCAAAGTCATTTATTAGTTTCCTGAAGTTCATTCTTCAATAATTTCCTCAAGGGAGTACTCATAATAAAAGTATTCCCTGACTTGTGGTAAAGTTGAAATAGGTTTTCTTCAGCCTTTCTACCTGAATGTCAGCTTAACTAAATATAAAATCCTTGATTCACACATTCATTTCTTAAGTATTTTGTTGTTCCCTCTCAATTATTTTCTGGCATTGAGTGTTCCTCAGGGGAAATCTGAAGTCAGTCTGGTATGTTTTTCCCTAAAAAGTGGATTGAACTCCCTGTTTAGTTTATTAAAAGATTCCTTTTTGTTCCTTTATTTTCAGAAAGCTTACCAGGACATGTCTTGCTGTTAAATGTTCTGTGCTGATTTTCCCTGAGATATCCTTTCATGATCTTCATGTTCAATTTGAAGTCTTTTTTTTTTTTTTTTTTTTTTTTTTTTTTTTTTTTTTTTTTTTTTTTTTTTTTTTTTTTTTTTTCAGGAAAGTTTTTTTAAAAACAGATACCTTAAATGTTTGTATTGTTACACTGCTTTGATTTTCTTTTATACTGTTAGCATTTATCACTTCCTATCCAGTTGTTTAAAATGTGTTTCATTTTATTTTAACTATTCTGTATCTTTTTATCCAGATTCCCACATTATATTCCCATTCTCTTCTATTTTGTCTTCCTTCCTAGGATTAATTTACCACTTCTTTCTCCATCCTGTCTAATTATATTTTTTCATAGCTTTTTGCCTTGCCAGTGATAGAGGGAGATTTCAGAATGGGATGCTGCTGCTCTGCAGTCTCCTCAGTAGTTTTACAGGACTGAAAATCTGCAGGAGAGCAAACTACAGGGAAAACGACAAGATCAAGCAAATTCGGTTCTGATAAAAAAACAAAGATGCATGAAATCCCCTTTAATCCCTATAGAGAGCACACTGGTGCCAGGACTAATCTTGTTAGAAATGTTTGTGTAAGGGAATTTCAGGATGCCCTCTTCTTACCTCACCTGAAATTGTCCAACGCAATTGTGTGGTCTTTTAATGACTGAAAGAGCCCCTTTCCTACTCTAAAGTGCCAGATCAGGGTATATATTTACCTGCCTTACCAAACCTAGAGGCAGCCCTCCCTGCCCAGGAGATTCTATCTCTCGCTTTTGCTTTCTTTCTCCTCCATTTTCTCTAATAAACTTATAAAACTGCACTCTCACACTCAAGAATTCTTTCTTGAACCATTCACCGCCAGACGCCAGAGCCCTGGCATCACCATATCCGTAAATTTAATTTGCTTTATTATTATTATTGTTATTTGTCGTTCTCCTAGAGGCAACTACTGTTTTACAAAACTACTTGAGAAAAATCTTGGTAAGAGATTGGCTCATAATTATCATCTACTTTGTGGAACGTTTTGCTGCAGTGTTCTTTGTTTTTAATTTCTTCTGCTTTTACTTTTCAAATCAAAAAGGAACCATTTTTAATTCACTCCATTCTGAGTCCCTGTTAGGACCCAAACTGACAAGGATGCTGTTTGGGGCCCATTCACAGGCTTACAAGTTTTTCATTGAGGGCAATCTTTCTGGGTTAGGTTGGCCAGGTAGGTCACTCTCAGCTGGTCCTTAGTGTTCCCACTGAGCATGGGCTAGAAGTCTCAGGGACTATTTTGGGTACTTGATGAGCCAGACTTATCAAGAAGTGGCCACGGTATTGTCAGCTGACACCTTTTCAGACAGCACATCCTCTGCAAACTGCAGCAGTATGGTCCTGGCATCCTGGAGGCCGCCAGATGCCCCTCCTACTCACTGCAGGTCACAGGAGAGTCTATCACCTGGTTGGACGGCAGGCAGACTCTGATGCGTTCAGTGTCCTAATAAGAATATTTCACTGTCAGAAGTGTGATCACTCCCATGTTCCTCCCAGGGACACCCATTAAGTGCTGACATAGGCCTTGGTGCTCATCCCGCCGTTCTGGAGGCTGGTGGCCGCTGGGAGGTGAGTGGGGCTGCGGGCTTCCTGGCTGTAGCACTCCTGGTTTAGCACAGGGTGCCTTGTGATGTCATGGTCTGCAGCGCACCAGCCCAGGACGTGCTCATTTGGAGAGACTTTCTTGTGCAATTCATTTGTGTTCTTAGCAAATTCCATGTCAACCACTACCTCATCTTTTGACTCATTGTGTAGCACTGAAAAGCAATTGGTGACTTGTCAACGGTTCCCAGCAGGGTCCAGATGCCTTGGTTGGTGTCCTCATTGCCTAGTTCGTAGCTGTCCTTGATGGAGGACAAAATGACCGGGTGCAACCAGATCACACGGCCACCAGGAAGGAGACTGGGAGAGCAGTCCCAGGCAGTGACAGCATGGGAGTGTGGGCAGGGGCTATTGCTGGCGCTGACACCTGCATCTGGCCCACAGTTGCTCATGGAGTCACTGCTGCCACGGGGTCTGAGCAGGAGGCTGGAGACTGGGTTGCAGCTGGAAACTGCCTGGGAGTAGTGGGAGGAGATGGCGCAGGTGTTAGAAATGGCATCAAGGCTGGTGTCACAGGGGCCGTGGCCTGGTTGGGTCTGGCGTGGCAGGAGGACCACTTGTGGGAACTGTCGGTGTGACCATCTTGTCAAGAGAGACTGCTTTTTCTGTCCTTTATTTTTACAGTATTTTTGAGTTAATCTTATACTACTTTATCTATTACTCATCATTGAATAAGTAGTTATTCCTGGAACAACATGTAGGAAACTTCTAGGTGTAGGGAAACAATTTTGTAGTCTTTCAGACTTCAGCTTTAATGGGATCTTTGTTTTCTTCCTACCACATGAGCAAAGAGCTTCCTTCACATATGGCTTTTTAAAATCCTACTTGGGTAACTCCACGTACACCCCAGCCCAGTCTTTCTCAATGAAACCGAATTTCTTACAGCTTCTGTATTAGTCCTTTTTTATTCTGGTTCCTACCTCTTTTGTTACAATGACAGGATAAGTTTTGTAATACAGTAAGTCCCTCACTTTGAAGAAAAGTAATATTTTTCCTGGAATTTTCTCGTCTTCCACTACTGGATTAACTTCTGTTCATCTCTTCATTTCTCCAAGAGGCTTTTTGTCCAGTCTTAACAATTGTATCTATATAGATTAATATGTCTCAGAATTTCTCTGAAAATGAAGTTTCCCAATTCTTTGTCCCCGAGTGAATTTTTATATGATTTCTAGGAAGAAGACAGAAAATTTGCTAACTTAAATGGCAGAATGTATACTATAACTCCCTGCCAATTAATTGATAACAAGTATTTGCCAGCTATTTATTTAAACTTTTATTTGTCATAATTAATGCAATGATTTAAACACACATAAAATTCAGATTAATATAAAATTAAAAATTCAAATATTGTAAGTGGAACTACCGGTAACTTAACCTAGGAAAAAAACGCTATAATACAGATTTTCCAATAGGCAGAAGAGGTGTAAACTCAATATGAGGATTTTTCAGATAACACATTTTTTGAGTATTTCTTATTCTTGTCAAACTCTTCCAAAAATATTTACCATTCATTCTTTTCTACTAATCTTCTAGCTGAGTCAGCAGCTTTTACTCATGTCTTCCGATAGCTCTCATATACTTTCAGAAAGATTTCATTAACAACTCATAACTAGAATTTCATGTCTGGAACCAATCATGATTTGAATAACAGGAAAGCTATATAGCTTTTAGATATTGAAAACCTGAACCAAAGAGTACAGGATTTAAGTTTTGCATTAAATATTTCCATTGTTTGTTTTTACATTGGGATCAAATCTAACTATGGATATAAAGGCTTATTATGAGTCTGAAACAAAGAAAGAACACAAGTATTGTTTTTATTAGAAATTGTCATTAATGTTATGCAATAAGAAATAAATATCAAATAAATTTTTGTACAAATAAATTTTTCAGATTGAAAAGACAAAGATGGTTAAAATTTATGCCAACTAGTCAGTGCTTTATCAAAAAAATAAAATTATGTATAATTGGGGAAATTTTTTAAATTTCTAAGTTCATAAAGTGATAGAAATTGATAATGAGAAAATATCAGCCAGGATCTCAGACAGTATACTTAACTCTTTCATTTCCAGCACATATGACAGAGATAAAGTTTCTTTTAATTAAAGGTCCAGTAGCAAACATAAGTGCATTTGGTGTGCAGATACTTTCTCAGAGTAGCCAAAGCATATAGTGAAATAAGATTTGTTTATTTAAAGGAGTATAAATTTTGGGTTTTTTTCTACAAAGCAAGTTGTCAAGAATTTTTAAAATGACCATATCATTTAAGCTAGTAATGTTGCTTAAACTAAATAAATATAAAACATTATTAGAAAGATATTCAATAAAATATTTATAATGAAACAGTAGGGGAAAAATACCTAAATGCTGATGATTAGAGAAATTCTTAAAATATATATATACAGTATTTCCATGCAATAAAATATTAGGTAATCATTGACAAAATTTTTTTATGCTTTTTTAGTGTCTGGTTTTTGTCAAAATCTGAAGTAAAAAATTAGGCTATGTATTTATACTATGTTATTAATTAAAATTATCTTATATAAAGAGAAAATATGTTAAAAGGAATCCATAAAGTATGAAAGGTGGTTATTTCTAGGTTCTGGGAATAATGATAGTATTTATTTTCCTATGATGTAGTTTGTCTAAACTTTCTAAAATAAGTATGCATTTGTAATTATAATTTTAATATTTGTAATAAAGTAACTATAATTTAAAATATTTTACATTGAGAGAAATTTATCCCTCTGTTAAGCCTCCATTCTTAGTAAATGTCAAGATAATTTTAATATCATCGAATGTTTCTACTTGGTATCTTAGATGGAATTTGTATTTTTAATGGTTCCTTTAACTCTAAAAAACCCATTCTTTGAAATACTAAGCTATATTACTATGATCAAATTCTGTGCATTAAAAAGCTATTAATGCTGTGGTATAACTTTCTCTCTCATGTGACATTTAAACAGATCCCTCCCATTATCTTCTAGGTATAATTCACCTCATCTGGAGAACTAATCAGATTCCTACATAAATTTTTTCCATATATTAGTATCCTTAAATCATATTTAATAGATGAGATTTGACTTGCTTCATGGCCAACTATGTACTTTTTTAATTTAACCTATTTATCTGCATATATAAACTCTTTCTTCGTCTTATGTTTCTCTAATTTCTTTTTTAATTTTCAGGAAAGGTCCAGGCAGGAATTAAGGCAACAGACAGGTAGGAAGAGAGAAGAGGAAGAAATACTTTATCTGGGTCCTTGGCTTATATGTGGTCTGTGCCAGCCAGAAATGAGAGACATATCACTAGACCACCAGGGAAAGAACCATGGTTCTCTAAAGTTTACAAACATTCTGTTATTTTAAAGAATTAGCTAATTTTCTTGTAATCTGGATATGTTCAGCAAGTTATACTAGACCTTATTTCTCTAAGTAGCTGTAATCTCCTGACTAGTGACCCCCCACAAAAGTGCTTTAACTCATTCTCTTAAAGGGACATCAATATTATTAGTTAATTGTTGTTTAATATTTGTTAAAAATTGAGTACCTACAGTATATAAGCATCATTAGATTCTGTGGAGGCTACAACAATGAATAAGACACAGCAGCAGGTTTTCAAAGGCCATAATCAAGGAGAAACATTCAATTAATTCAAATATGAGAAGTGAGATAAAATAAAAGAGCCAGTGTCTTCTTTCGCAAATATGAAGATGAGAGATTATTTCTGAGTGTTTATGTGTAGACTTCTTTGATAGCCAAAATGCCTCATTAAAAAGGAAGGATTCCTGATACTTTGATAAAAATGAAGATGATTACAACATGGTAGGAATGGGGTTATATTAGAGAATAAATGCTTTTTTTCTTTTTAACAGTATGCATCCTAACTCTAGCAATCCCTTTGGAAAAAGATGGTTCTAGAACAATGAAAGAGCACAGCACTATGTCCTCTGATGGAAAATAGCACAAATATGTCCTTCTGGTAATTTGGAGACAGCAGCCTCTGCTTTATGCATGAAGGATCCAAGTTTATGAAACTGGGTGATGGTTCCATTTGTCATGTTGTATTGACAATATTTCATTAGCCTAATTACAGTTGTCTGTAATTACATGGTTCACAGTGTCATTGTGACTTCACTGGAGTTTTGTACAAATTAAAGGAGATGATATTCAGTAATCAATATTATAATTTAAGAACAGTATGTAATTAAATTACCCTTGCTGAATAGAGGGTTCTTGTGTACCTGCTCGATCATTTCTGAAGTCACATTCTTCTGTTAGCCATTATACTCACGCTGAGACCTGAGGCTGTGTCTTTTTTGGCCAAGTTTCTGGAATTCATTGCATAACTGCATAATGATGTGATCTCAGTTGTACATTTAAATTTTTCTTTTATTCTTCTCACACTTATCTCTAGTAAGGCATATATGCATGAGTCCTACTTGTATCTCCAAATATTGCTTTAATCAGTTAATATAATCTGGCCAGAGCCAGCTAAATGAAAGTTCAAGAAAAATGGAAAAATGAGTTTCAGAAAATAGCTGACTCCAGGAAAGCTGAGGTTAAAGGAAAAGCATTTATTCTGAAAAGCATCTATTAATCAGTACTCTGTCTATTTGATTAAAAGCTCTTTCGGTAAAAAGCAACAGAAATCCTTTTAAACTAACTTATGTATAAAAAGGAATTTATTATAAGAACAAGGAACTATGCCCTGGGACCCAAGGGAAAAAATATAGCTGGTCACACCAGGATTGGTACCAGGAAATGGGAAAATCCGGCATTAAGGCAGATATGTTTAATCTCTCTGTTTCTCCGTGTCACCTGCTAATTATTTAATGCTTTTGTCTCTTTTATTCATATTCAAACTGCTCTATTTCTGTGTTTATGATTTGTAGGGCAAGTTATGGAAGTTGACCATGCTTCAGTGACAGTGTTGGTTATAAATTTTTCTTCCAAGTTCAAGGGTTATTAGATACAGGCACCCCCAACTTTCCAGACAAAGTTCCTGGCTGGCACACTGCAAATCAGGTATCCACCCAAGTCCCTTCAGATATGACCAGAGTGCATGCTTGCATTACCTAAGCACAACTGTACACATAGGCAGTTTCTACAAGTCTCCTTTCCTTGAGAAACTTTGCTTGGCGTGTGACCTGGTAGTAGCAGTTAGGTCCACCACCTCCAGCCGAGCCCAGGCCACGGGCATCCCAAGGACTTCAGTTCATGTCCCGGGCCTGGAGGGAACAACCAAGGTATACAACTAGATTAATAATAATAAAGGAATAAAAATTTTTAAGTAGCATATAGAAACAGTTAAAAGGAATTAAAATATGTGTGTTTCCATTTTGTTTGTGGAAAGTTATACAACTTCTCGTGATTTGATTTTTTTGGAATAGAATTTATTTTATCCCTCTTGAGAGAAACACATATGTATCATATATAATACATATATTAAAATAATAATGCTGAAATTTAAAGCTACAAAATAAAATGAACATGCAAGTTATTATAGTTAAAATTTAAACTATTTTCCAGGCTCTTGGTTGTGATTTTTACTTTTTAATTAGCACTAAGTTAAACTATTTGGATATTTTTTTTCACTAATCTTCAATTATCACCATTTTCCAAATATTTATTTTCTTATAAATTGATAACATGGATTTATATATTCAGGAGCTTCTAACAGGTTTATATTATATCACTTCTCATTCTTAGTGACATTTATCAACAAAATGTGCAAGTAGGAGTGACTGTGCAAAAGTGTAGATAAAGCTACTAGAATGAGCAATTCTGGGTACAGAATTTTGGGTGTTGAAAGGAGAAAATCATGAGTCGGAGTGGTGTAGCAGTAGTCTGATGACCACTGGAAATGTGGAGAAAGGAGAAACATTAATGATTTTTAATCTTTGAGAATTTCCTCATAAATCTTTCTCCCCACCAAAATGCTTTGGAGAGGCTCTCTTAAATGACAGTATCTGTGTTAAACTTTGACTGTTGTTGGGTCTGCTATCCCACACCAGTGGCTCTGATCATGATTTAATCACCATTTCTTAATTTTACCAAGAAGTCTATTGTTAGTAACATGAATGGCTCCAGTTTCTTGACCACTGACACAAAACATCTCAGGATGCCTTTCCCATCCTCATGCATAGTTGTTCTATGATGCAAAGAAGTGTCACCTGACTGAAGGGATGAGCTAACAGGAAGGATAAGACTGACTCAGGGAGTCCTTTCAAAAATTCTATGGTGAAGAAAGAGCTGGATTGGTGGCGGTGAACTTAATGTATTAAATACAGATGTTTATTTGCAATGTTACATACCTTAATCCTATCTAATGTTATGATACAACATTTAAATTATTTTTTGAAAGATTAAACTCAATTATTTTTTAAAGGAAAGGTACAGGTAGGAATGAAAGTGAGTAAGCAGGCAGGCAGAGAAAAGAGAAAGAAATAATTATTTTGTTGTTTATCTTGGTTGCTTCCCTGGGCCTTGGATCTTGAACCAGGGACCTTGGGATTTATGTGGTTTATGCCCAATGAACTAAATTCTAGGCTACCAGGGCATGCCTAGACTCAGTTATATGACCCAGCTTGGAACCTCTAGAGTGGATCAGCCAATCTGGAGTCCACATTGGAGGGACTGTGAGTCCTCTTGTGGATGAAGGAAACACTTAGGTGGAGGTAATTAGAAACATACTTCCTTTTCAGGGGTTCCACTTATAAATAGGAGATTTACTTTCTACCAACCAGTATCTTGCCTCCCTCCACAGAAGAGACTGATTTGTACCTTCATTCAGCCCCTGGAAGACACTCAGCTTAACTTCACTTATTGGACTTGTAGTAGGTGATAGGGTTGTCCTAGACTTTGTCTTAGGAACCAAGATGGATTCTTTGAAATTCTTAAGGACCCTCCTGTATCCAGATTAATACCCTGGGTCAACTTTGAGAACCAACACAAACATTTAAAAAGAAACTCACTTGGTTTTCTAAGGTAGACACTAATGGTTTATGGAATTTGTTCAGCTGTGAATCTGGGAGTTTTTATTGATTTTAAAACTGTCCCACTTCAAAAGTTTTTCTAAAACATTAAAGCATTCATTTATTTGATACAAGTTTGTATGAGCAATGTAGAGAGCTTAAGGATCTTGATAGCTTGGACATCTTATTTTTTGTGGGGTTTATTTTTCTGCATTGAAAGAAACCAATTATGGGAGAGCCGTCTATTGATGGACATCTGTGCATTATGAATTATGAACTGCTGTTTAATTCTGTGGCTCTGTCTGTATTTCTTAGGCTAATGATTCTTCCAAAGATTAATAGTCTCAAATGATACAAACCTCCAGCTGCCAAAGTGCTTTCACCTAATGAATGATGCTTCTAGGTTTCTAGGCCTCCTTCTGTAAATGAGACCTTTCAGTGGATTCTGTCAATATTTTGTTGAGTTTATTTTTCAGGAGTAAATCTGCGAGTCTTCAATAATTTCTCCATTTAAAAAAATCTGATCATTTATGTAGAATTCTGGAGGTAAGTTGCCTGTTATCAAGTTGTCCTCTTAAGGAGAGCTGTGATGTTTCCCTGTGAATCACACCATGTTGGTGCAAATTACAATGAATAAAAGAAGCAGATGGGATGTACTGTCCTGTGAAGTGGTATCATATGTGTGCAGAGACCCTTGCCAACATTGTTACTCCTCTCTCAGTCTGTTGATGGCATGCCATTCTGGCTCTTGAATGAAAAACTCCTTGAATGAACACTTATTGATGATATGACCAGAGTCACTGAACCAAAGACCACAGCACATACTCCTATTGAGTGGGGGCAGGGGTCATGCCTCTCCCAGGTGTTGACAATTACCCTTATCTTATTTCTGTAATAATAAAGTTATATATCATCATTATTCACTCCCCATAACATTTATTAGGATTCCTACTTTTCACATAACCAGGTAGACTTGGAAATAACTTTCTTACTCAAATACACAGGTTTGGGAGTACTAGAATTAAGATATGAATGAGAAACTTTCTGGCTTTCAAATTCTTGCTATTTCCACAGTCATATGATGAAATGCATAAGCTATTAATAATCTAACTAGAGATATCACTTTTCATAGGTCTGCATTTTCAATATGATTAAGAAAACTGCAAATATATACAATAATACACTGAGAGAAGACAAAGGTAGACAGTAAATGAAAAAAAAATAGAGGGAAAAGTTCAAATAACTGGTATCCCTTCTATCTATATATCTAAAAACTGAGTATTCTAGAGGGCACAAGATAAAAGAGACACTTCATAAATGTTAAGTAATGGTAGCACTAGAAATTTCTTATTGTCTAGGCAAGTTTTGAGTCTATAGGTGATTTTTATGCCAAATATTTTAAAAGATTCTAAACTAAAATAGACTTCTGAATAAAAGTTATCAAGGGTAGAACTAGTAGAATTACTAGATAGTAACAAGAAATAAAAAAAGCTAAAGTATTTTTTAGTCTTGGATATCCAGCTAATATTCAAATTAATGCTTTTAACTAATTAGTCCTTTTTAAAAAAAAGTCTTGTCTTATTAACAACTTAGGCTTAAAAGGCTAAACCCCTTTTTGTAGTGTTCATGGAAATGTCTGCTGTTTAAGTTTTATAAATATTGACAGTTTGAAGTGAAGACAAAATTGTTTCATTAATTTTGTATAAAAGGATTAAAGATTTTTGGTTTTCAAGATTAGACTTCAGTGATTTTTATTTGATTTAAAGATAGTAGAAGATGGATATCTAAAATAATGCATTATAAGACAAAGAAAATAATTTATTACATGAAACTAAAGATTTAATAACTAGTACAGAAACCAAAGGATTCCTGCAGATGTAAGTTAAAAATCTGACTGTATCTTCTAAAATTTTTAATATTGCTAAGAATTAATCAAACAGAAGCTAGACTAATAGTATTAGTTGAACACTCTGAGTTGCGTTCAGTAACCATTGGTCAGTTCTGATTTGGAGTTCTAAGGTTTTTTTAAGTGATAGTTGACTGGGTATATTCTTATACTTGGTGCCATAGTAACTGCATAATACCATGATATTTGGACATATTTACGATCCAATGAAAATAGAAAAATATTAATTTGTACTTTCAAACTAATTTTTAAAATTAGTCTTCATGGTAATGCTGTGTAATATTTATTTCCCATTTTATGTATGAGGACATTATAACTCAGAGAAAATATATGCTGTATATTAAAAAGTAGATATCGAATTTGCCTCTTCTAGTTTCCCAGCCCGATATTCATTCCATTTTATCATACTTCATAACAAATATTTCACGATTATTGTTTTCATAGTGTATGAAAATTTTCCTATAGTGAGCTATCTGACCTGAGAAAGGCGAACAAGAGAATTAATGTCAAGATAGTTTCTGGGCTACAAACACATTGATAAAACCACAAAAGTAATATTAAACTGGTAAGCCTGACTAACTGAAATGTATTTTAATTTATACTATGTGTGAAAGCATTATCTCCTTAGGAAATATAAAGCCAATGAGGTTTCTTCTCTTGATTGTATCTTCAAATATGTTCATGAAAATTATGGTCTTGCTTTTGATATATTATCTTTAAAGAAAAGAACCGGTCAGGAGTAGGTGCTAGATTTCAAACGAAAGTGGTGGAGAAACAATCTATAATGATTTTTCATTGTATTGATTACTCTTCTTGCTTCTCTGTCTCTGTCTATAGTAAGTATGTGCATGTGTGTATATATGTGAAAAGTCACTTTTATGAACTATTTTTTAATTACCACTATGTCACAGTCGCTTTAAAGTGAAGCCCAGCATATCAGATACACATGAATGTATGTTGGGTTCACACTTTTTAAATAGGCATGAGGCAAAGTATGTGTGGCCTTTCAAGGAAGATGTTGAAATGCAAGACGTTTTTGTTCAGGAAAAAAACAATCACCTTTGTTATGCCTCAATAATATAATTTATTCTCCTATAAAATAAGCTAGGATTTAAAAAAGTTCTCGGTGGTAACTTAGACTACTCTAAAGAGAATAATCTATTTAAATGAAGTTTGAATACTTTATGATGAACTACATGGTTCATCTAAATTACTTTGCAAGAAGTCATTGATATACTGTTCAAACTGATATATTGCTAGGAATGCTTGCTCAATCTGAGCATAGACATAAATAGAAACAAGCCTAGCAATATTTATGAAAAAATTGTTTCATTGAGATAACAAATTTTGAATCTAGTATGGGAGGATTTCATTTCTGGATGATATTGTGTCACTCCAATTTATTAAAAGCCTTGCTGGTTAGTGTGTAATAATTCATGACTGCTTATAAATAGACCTTCCTAGCAGAATTCATGATTCTTTAAATTATCAAGAAACTGAGAAGATAACCCACAGAATGGGAGAATATTTGCAAATTCTGTATGTGATCAAGGACTTATAACAAGATTTAAAGAACTCATAACACTCAACAACAACAAAATGACCCAATTAGTAACTAGACAAGCAACATGAATAGACTTTTCTTCAAAGGTGGTGACAAGGTGTTCAGCATTTTGTTTTTATGGAAATACAAAGCCATGAGATACCATTACACAGCCCCTAGAATGTTTGCACAAAAGAGATGAATAATCTATGTGTTGAAGAGGATATAGAGAAATCCAACCATTAATCTTTGCTTATAGGAATGGGGAATCACATATCCACTCTTGAAAATAGTTTGATAGTTCTTCAGAATGTTAAATATGGAGTTATCATATGACCCAGCAAATCCATGCCTAGGAATATATCCACAATAATTAAAAACCTATTTTATACACACAAAAAACTTCTATAGGAATTTTCACAGTATCCTTATGTATTAGAGACAATGATAAATGGATAAGAATAATATGGTTCATCCATAAATGGAATATTTGTCCATTAAAAGAATGAAGTGAATGTCTAGTGAAAATAATGACAACCTGGTAGGAATGAGACTCATGTCTTCTCCACAGAGCAACAAGGAATTCACCTATTTCCCAAAAGCGAACACTGAGTAAAAGCAGGCAGAATGACTATAGAGACACAACAGCATTTGTGACCACAAAGGCTAGGCAAAAAATGTCAGGGTTCACAATCACACTGTAGATTCAAGATTTGGGAGATGCACCAAGGTGGAAGGGGTAGAACTGTGGGAAACCCGCATTGAAGGAATTGCGAAAGCACTGGAGAACCCTACCAGCAGGACTGGGATATGGAACCAGAGGAGAGGGTCTTGACTCAGGGAGGAAGGAGGACCAACGCCCCACTTGTTTGAGCCCAAGCCCCAGCAAGAAAATTACACTGGCACTACCATAACTAGAAGGCAGCTAAGGGAATCCATTACCTTTATCCCATCCTACCATATTGCCCTGGAGCCTCAGGACTCACCCATGGGTAATTCCACCCTCAGACTTGAAGGAGTCTTCCAGAAGGAGGAGGAGTAATGCTATACACCAGTGCCACCCAGTGGGTGGAGGAAAAACTGAAGACTCATTGCTAATTGTGGACCAACAGCAACTGATCATTAGGATTTGGAGCTGGGACTCTGGGGGAGACTGTGAATCCACCCCCCAAAAGCCCCAACCTCACAGGCTGAACTCTTGGGTCCCAAAGCAGGATCAACCTAAGAACATCAGCAAATCCACCACAAAACTCATGAAATTCAATGTCCAAACCAAGATCCAGGATTGCTAGGTGCAACTCAATACCCTACACAAGGCCATCGCTGCAGGGAAACCTAGTCCACAGAAGCATAACACAGTGACAAGCAGAGCAAAGACACAGAAATATACACGAAATGAAGCATCCAATGTAAAACCTAGGGAGACATCTGAATACAACAGACATCTGCAAACTAGCTGAGGATGAATTTAGGGCAACAGTGATAAACATACTCATGGAAATAAACAATAGAGAAAGAAAAAGATAACCACAAAGAGAAAGAAGAAATTAAGCAAGATATCAAAGAAATGAAGAATACGATTGCTGAACTAAAGAGCTCAACAGAGAGACTCAGGAATAGGATGGATGAAGCCTCTAATATAATCAATAAGCTAGATGATAGGGTGGAAGAATGAATGGACTCAGGCAAACCAGCAAAGAATGCAAAGAAGTGAAGACAGCATTTGAGACCTATGAGACAGCATCCCAATGAATAACATTCTCATCTTAGGGACCCCAGAAGTAGGAGTAGAAAAGTAGGGCAGAAACTATATTTGAAGAAATAATAGCTGAAAATTTTCCTAACCTGGATAATGAAGCAAGTTTCCAGACCTAGGAAACTCAAAAAGTTCTTAATAAAAGAAGCCCAAGCAGATCTACACCTAAACACATTGTGAACAGAATGTCAAAAATACAAGCTAAGGGAGAAATCTTAAAAGCAGCCAGAGAAAAATAAGTCATATACAAAGGACTTCCCATAAGATGCCAGCAGATTTTTCAACAGAAATTTCACAGGCAAGAAGGGAGTGGCAAAGTATATTCAAAGTGCTAAAAGAAAAGGATTTTCAACAAAGGATACTATAACCTGTGAGATTATCATTCAGAACTGAAGGAATGAAAACAACTTTTCCAACAAGCAAAAGTAAAGGGAATTTTTCACCACAAAACCAGCACTAAAAAAAATGCTAAAGGATGCTGTGTTAAATTTAATGAAACCCTACTTAAAAACAATAAGATAGGAAATATAAAAGCTGTGAAGGAGAAGAGAACAACTGTCCATGGTTAGAATGAGTGTAGGACTAATCTGCTTTCAAATAAAAATAATAAATAAGCATAGAATTCTTAATGTTGACTTTACTGCAATCTCAAAATATGCCTGGCAGCCAATGTCTTGTACTGGGCAGAACTTTAATGTCACTGCATCTTTCTTTGTCCCAAAGTCTTTTCTTTTGTAAGAGTCTGGTTTCAAATGCTCAATGATATGGATCTCCGTTTGAATGTTATGGAGAATTCAGCTAGGTTACTGTATTTTAAGGCATACAACACCATTGCAACTGTGACATAACACCCATTTTCATAATGTATAGATGTATGTGGTTCTTGAGTGTCAATCCTCAATTTTTGGTATGCAGGTTCTCAGACAGTGTCTCTGGGGCCAGTGGGACTGACTTTAGGTATAAGATTGGTGATCATGAAACCATCCTTTGAGAAAACCATGCTTAAAGATAGAAGGCAAATAAGGAGGCTCTAATTATCTAGGTGTCTGCCATCCAGGCCTTAATTACAGTGATATTACAGGTAGGGTGGGATTGGGTGCTTTTTCACTGTTAGCTCAGACTCTCCTTTTGAGGCAACAGAACTTTATGTCACTTAGAACAGATATTGAGTAGAAAAGCTCTCTTCCCTTCAATCTCTTTCAGCCGAGAGCCTGCATTTTATCATTTGCACTTAGAACATCAGAGGCATCTATAATACAAGGTAACAACATAATGCAACTATATGACACAGTAACAACTCCCTTAACTATAGATGTAGGATTATTTGTATCGATGTTCAGCTAAAAGAAATAAACCACTCAAGTCACAGAAAAAATTCTCAGCTTACAAAATGGCTGCACATCTGAGGGAACTCCAAATGTTTAAAAAAAATACGTAACCATAGAAGAAATAAATTATCTTATTTTGAAGTGCATTTACTTTTCTTCACCAACTAGAAGAAATTAAATTGCCTGTAGGTTATCCTTAGTATATGTCTTAGCGGTAAAATTTGAGAAGACCTTGAGGAGGTTGGAAAATTTAAGTAAAGAAAAAAATAGAAACGAGACCTAATTAATTCAGTTTCTTTCCTTATGGTGATACGCACTGTGAGGACTCAGGGTACCTACCCTCACTCTTTAAGATTCATGTTTATATCCACAAGAGAACTCTTTTTCCTAGAGGGGGAGCTTCTCTGCCTTCCAAAGACCTGGCATTTATTAAGGCTTCTAAGGGAGCTGAACCAGGAAGTTTATAACAGATCTGCCAGTGAACGCCAGTCCTTCTGGCAGTGATCGTTCCTGGGCTACTGGAGTCTCCGGGAAAGACAGACAGTGATGAGAGTCTGGGGACTGCAGTTCTTGACCCAGAGCTTCCTTGGTGCCCACTTCACCTAGCTGGATACTCTTTCTGTACTTTACTTCTTCAACTCAAAATTGAATCAGCTAGAGCATATGAGAGCTAGACCCTTCCATCTCTGCCACTTCTCTTTCCTGTTACTTAAAGCTAAAGTTTAAAGTGGGAAGTCAGAGTAATCAGAGTATACAAGCATTGGAAGGAAAGTCCCAAATTCCTGTCTGTCTGTCCAGTCAGCTCATTTCTGGAAATTTTATCCTTGCTCAGGGCACTTCCCACTGTCTCACACTTTTCCCAACACAAGATCTGTGCATGGACTACTTCCTTCTCCTGAATGACTCTTACACAGTCCTTAGTTTGACTCAAAATCAATGTTACCTTGTCTGTGAGGTTTTTCCTGATTCTCCCCATCTGAATGAGAGCCTCAGTAAGTGTTCCCTTCTATAGCCATTTAATCTTTTCCTTTACCCCATCATTGACATTTGCAATTTATATCTATCTGTATTCGATTTGCCAAATGCATTTTTCTTCCTGTAGGCGCTGAAGAACAGAGGTTATTGTAAGGTTTTTCTGGGCTCCGCGAGGAGAAAAGCTCAATCAGACAAAAAATGTCGAATAGCCAGGGCTTTATTAGGGTTTGCACACCCGGGTGAAACTCCCAAGTCCGCAGAGGGCCGGGAAGTCGCGGGCTTGCAAGTCGCGTGCAGAACAAAGGGGGACCGGCTCTTTAAGCAGAGGAATTTCGCGGGCTTCCCATATGGCGATTGGGATTGGCCCTGTGAATCCAGGTGTGGGGGTTGCATCCCTTATTCTGACGTCATCCACCTTTTTCCTGGGCTTGGCCTTTCCTGGGCATGGCCGCTGCTGCTTTTGTCCCTGGGCCAGCCTAACAGTTATGGCCACTTTTCTCAGTACTGTTCAGCTGCCCAGGGCCTGAAACATAGTAAGCCACCTTAAATTGATGTCAAGTGAATGAATGAATCAATCCCTGCAATTCCTTTCCCCATGCCAATATTTGAACCAAAATGCTACCAAAATGCTCCAGTTAGTGAGCTGCGCACTTTTGTGTCTTTATCTCTGCTCCTGTGAGTGCCCTGGGATCTTATTCCCTTTGATGGCCCCTCTCCAGGCCTTGACCTCCCTGCAATGTAAGCATAGCAGGTTTCCCTTCCATTTTTTTTTTTAACCCCTAAGGATTATAAAGGGAGCTATATCTCTTCTTTGTTCTTAGGCATTTGGTAAATAAGATTCCTTCCTGTATCAGCTTTCTATTGCTGCTGTAACAAATTATGACAAACTCTATGTCTATGACTTAAACAACTAAAAATTGTTATGGTTCTGGAGATCAGAAGTCCCAAATGGATCTCAGTGAGCTAAAATGGAGGTGTCAGTAGGGCTGTGATTTTCCTTGAATCTCCTGGGGAGAATTGCTTTCCTTGCCCCTTTCCAGCTTCTGCAGGCTGCCTGCCTTCAGCAGTTCACTTCCCCTTCTCCATCATCAAAGCCAGCAAAGGCAAGTGGACTCTTCTCACATGAATCATTGTAACCTCCACTTACATAGTCATATCTCATGGAAGGTAACATTCACCGGCTCCAGGGATTAGCACATGAACTTCTGTCTTCTGAGAAGTAAGGTAATATTAATTAATACCCCAAATGTGTACTCTCTCTTTTCATCTACCTTTCGGCAGCAGCCATTCATACCTGCTGAGTCCTTCAAAGTCTCACTTCTATTCCTTTTCCTCTCTCCATCACAAGACTTTTACTAGACTATTCATCTGTCACATAGGAGTATCACTCTAATTTGCATAATATCACTTTCATAGTTTCAACTATTTTCTAAAAAAATGCAAAGTCCATTGCATTTTGCATTATAATTTTGCAGAAGCATGGATTTTAATCATACATTTTATAAATGATTTTTAATGGAAGTATGAACCTAGCCCATGATACATTCAATGTAAATATTTAAAATGGCTCTTTCAAACACCTATTGTAATGTTACATGGCAGAAATTACATTCTGTCATGCAGTCATGTTTTTAGCATTTCAGAAAGCTATTATTCTTCGTGAATATCAATTTGGTGGTGGGTGTAATGTGCATAAACATTGAGGAATGATTTGCTTCTTCTAAATATCATAAATATAAATAAAAGCAATACACATGAAAAATGAGGTAGCAAAAATATCATCTATTTCTGAAAAGTATCATATGTATTACTAAAACTTTATGATGTATCATTCACATTTGACCTTACTGCTTCTCATCACAGCGGCCCTGCTAGGAAAGTTTTTCAAGCAGGAAACAGACCATCTGTAGTTTGCGGAATGTCAGACACTTAATAAAGGGGGAAGTGGAATTTGAAATAATTTTGGTACAACAGTTAAGTTCTTTCCCTTACTTCAAATATCCAAATGTATTTATGTGGTTTCCTTTTGTTAATTTTGTCATGCAAAATTGCTGCAGCTTCCAGGTGGCAGAAGCTCTCAGCTCAGCAGATTGCGCCCTAATTAAGGTCTATTGTGTGTTGACATTTCTTCTAGAGAGACCCAGAAAAAAGGCCTCAGGCAACTTCAAAACCTGCCTGTACTTGGGACAACTGGATCCTTTCTTCTCTTCTTTTGGAAGTATTTATTTTATTTTCATTTTGTTGTTCACACTGGTTGCGCCCCCTGGACCAGAGACTCCAATTCTGGGGTAAGTGGCCTGTGTCCTGTGGAGGAATTGGCATAACTGCTACTCCACGAGGAGTAGCTGGATCTTTTTAAGCAAAAGGAATCTCGTATCTTGACAAAATCATTTTTTCTGAGATCAGGATAAATGGAGGGTAGAATACAGGAAATAGATTTGATTTTAGTTGAGCATCAATTTTTTTAGAGTTTAAAAAAAAAGCATTATGGGGATAAAAGACATTTTGAAAATGTGATATGTCACTTGACTGAGAAGGCAAGCTCAAGCAGCATTCAATGGCTACAGAATCTACTATTGCTGAGGCCTCAGAAATGACTGGTGAAGGTGAAGATTTGTTAGCTTGCAGTACCTACACTGATTAAGCCAGAAACTGATGTTTCACACTTCCTGTGAAAAACAATGAAACAACTTCAATTAGAAAGTTTTCCAAAGTTACTCATTTCTTCTGACTAGTACTCTCCAGTCTTTCGTTAAGGTTACAATTATTTTTTAAAAAGTGTTATCAACATGTAAGTAAAAAATGGACATGTTTCAAAAATTTTAAGTAATGAAAAGAAACCAGTTCCAAAACCATTTGAGAAACTGGAAATATACATGCAATTTAACAAAGATGTGTAAAGATCAGACAACAGTGTCGGATACAAAGTTAATGTCTAACAGGATATTAAACTGTAACATTGAGTTATCTTTTTCCACCAGCAAGAACTTATTATCACCTCTTTTGGACAAAAATAGTTAAGGTAACTTTTCCACTTCCAGTAAGATTTCTCAAATTGACTAGTACTGTTGACGTTTGGTGTGGGGGACTAGCCTATGCACTGGAGGAGGGTTAGCGCATTCTTAGGCAGTAGTCCATCTCCCAGTCAAGACACAGAAAATGTCTTCAGACACTCTCACGTGTCTCCTAAGGGGCAAGTATTTTGTATTTCTGTGGTGTCCATTGTAACATCTCCCCTTTCATTTCCGATTCTAGTTACAAGTTTTCTCTCCTTTTTTCTTTGAGTCTAGCCAATGGTTTGTCAATTTTGTTTGTTTTTTCAAAGAACCCATTTTTGCTTTGATCTTCTGGTTTGTCTTTTCGTTTTCTATTTCATTTATTTCTCAAATTTTTATTCCTTCCTTCCTTCTACTGGTTTTTGTCTTTTTCTTTCTCTAGTTGTTCTAAATGTAGGATTAGATTGCTTATTTTCAAATTTTCTTTTTTTTTGAGGTAGGCTTGGATTGCAATGAACTTCCCTCTTAGTACTGCTTTCCTGTATCACAGAGATTCTGTTGGCTCATGTCTTTATTCTCATTTGTCTCTAAGTAGTTTTTTTTAATTGTTGTAATTATTCAACACATTAAAATAATTTTGTATGTATAGGTTCCGCATTTCTTAGATATATTTCAACACACCATGCCCTCCACCAAATTACCAAGTTTTCTTCCACATTGTCCAGTGGGCTCCACCACTGTTTGCCGCCCACTCCCATTCCCTATTGGTAACCTCAGTTCTATTTTAAGTGTCCAAGGCTTGGTTTTGTTTCATGTTTCTTTGTTTTGGCTATTTATGGTCTACATAAGAGTGAGGTCATCTGGTATCTTTCTCCTTTTTAACTTGTTTCATTTAGTATAATCCCCCTAGATCCATTCATGTTGATTCAAATAACAGGATTTCGTTGCTTATAAGGACTGTGCAGTAATTCTATTGTACATGTGTGTACCACATCTTCTTTATCCATTCACCTGACATTGGGCACTTAGGTAGTTTCCAGTTCTCAGCTATCGTGAATAGGGCTATGATAAACATAAGGGTCCATAAATCTCTGTGTATGAGTGTTTTTGTATATTTTGGGTAAATACCCAGAAGTGGAATGACATGATTATATGGGATATCCATCTTCAACTAAAGATGGAATCACTAAACTGTTCTCCCTAGGGGTTGCATTGATTTTTACTCCCACCAACAGTGTACACGTGTTCCCTTTTCTCCACATCCTCACCAGCATTTGTTGTTTCCAGACTTTTGGATAACAGCCAGTATTTCAGGTGTTGTTTTCATTCTTGTTTTCACTTGCATTTCCCTGACAGCCAGTGAGTAGGAACATAATTTCACGTGCCTGTTGACCATCTGTATATCCTCTTCAGTAAAGTGTCTCTCCATTTCCTTCTCCCATTTTTTGATTGGATGGCCTATTCTTCTGTTGTTGAGTTTTATGTGTTCTTTGGATATTTTTGATATTAAGCATTTGTCAGAAATATTAAATGCAAATATCTTCTCCCAGTTAGTAGGATTCCTTTTGGTTTTGGTGATGTTTTGTTTTGAAGAAGCACCTTAGTTTGATGTAGTCCCAGTTGTTTATTTCTGTTTTAGTTTCCCTTGATGGTGGAGTTGTGTTCCCAAATGCCTCTCTACGACTGATGTCATGGAAAATCTTTCCTATGTTGTCTTCTAAGAGCTTTATTGTTTCTAGTCTTATGTCCAAAATCTAGTCCATT
Source organism: Solenodon paradoxus (assembly GCA_004363575.1). Taxonomy (NCBI): domain Eukaryota; kingdom Metazoa; phylum Chordata; class Mammalia; order Eulipotyphla; family Solenodontidae; genus Solenodon; species Solenodon paradoxus. The sequence continues at coordinate 470,302 of RJWH01000976.1, forward strand.
TCGAGTTAATTTTTGTGAAGGTTGTTAGAGAGTGCTCTAGCTTTACTCTTTTTTGCGTGTGGCTGTCCAGTATTCCCAGCACCATTTGTTGAGGATGCTTTCCTTTTTCCATCGTATACTTTTGGCTCCTTTGTCGTGTATTAACTTTACGTGACTGGGTCAGTTTCTGGTGATTCAGTTCTATTCCACTGATAGGTGTCTCTGTGATTATTCCCATACCACACCATTTTGATCACTATTACTTTGTAATATAGTTCAAAATATGGAAGTTTAATCCCTCCAGATTCGTTCTTTTTTCTAATGATTGCTTTGACTGTTTGGGGTCTTTTATTGTTCCATACACATTTTAAGATTTTTTGTTCTATTTCTGGAAATAAGCTTGTGGGATTTTAATGTGGATTGTATTAAACCTATATATTTCTTTGGGTAAGATGATCATTTTAATGATATTCTTCCCAGCCACAAACAAGGGATAGCTTTCCATTTCTTTGAGTCCTCCTCTATTTCTTTAAAAAAGGACTTGTAATTTTCATTGTATAGCTCTTTTACTTCCTTTGTTCGGTATATGCCTAGGTATTTCTTTCTTTTAACTTCTTTTTTAAATGGTATGATTACCATGATTTCATTTCCTCTAGTGTGTTTTTTGTGTACAAATATGCAACAGATTTTTGAGCATTGATTTTGTAGCTTACCACTTTATTTTATTCATTGATGAGTTCTAGAAGATTTTTTATAGAGTTTTTGGGATTTTCATTATGTGTATATAATCATGTCATCTGCAAATAATGAGATTTTTATTTCCTCCTTTCCAATTTGGAGTCTTTATTTCCTTTTCTTGCTTAATTGCTTGAGCTAAGACCTCCAACATAATATAAATACCAGTAGTGAGAGTCGACAGTCTTGCCTTGTTCCTGACCTAAGAGAAAATGCTTTCAATTTTACACCATTAACTGTGATGTTGGCTGTGTGTTTTTTGTATATGGCCTTTATCATGATGACGTATGAATATTCTATTCCCATTTTATGGAAGGTTTTATCATAAATGTGTGTTGGATCTTGTCAAAAATTCTCTCTGGATCTATTGATATGATCATGTGGTTTTTCTCTTTGCTCTTGTTGATATAGTGTATAATATTATAGATTTACATATGGAGAACCATCCTTGCATCCGTTGGGTGAATCCCAGTTGATCATGATGGATGATCTTTTCGATGCATTGTTGAATTTGGTTTGCTAATATCTTGTTGAGAATTTTTGTATCTATGTTCATTAGAGATATTGGTCTGTAATTTTCTTTCTTGGTGACATCAGCTTTTGGTATCAGTGTAATGTTAGCCTCATGAAAAGCATTTGGGAGAGTTCCATGTTCTTCAATATTTTGGAAGCACTTGAGAAGAATAGGTATTAATTCTTCTCTGAAGGTTTGCTAAAACTCATTGGAGAAGCTATCTGGTCCTGGGCTTTTGTTTTTGCGGTGGCCCTTGATTATTTCTTAAATTTCTTTTCTCGTGATTGTTCTATTCAGGTTTTCCAGTTCTTCTGGGTTCAGTCCTGATAGCCTATACCTTTTCTAGAAATCTGTCCATGACCTCAAGGTTGTCCATTCTGGTGTCATAGATCTGTTAATAGTAGTACCTTATGATGATTTGAATTTCTCTAAAATCTGCTGTAACCTCTCCCCTTTCATTCAATTTTCTCCTTTTTTTTCTTTCTAAGTCTAGCCAATGGCTTGTCAGTTTTGTTTATTTTTTCAAACAACCAACTTTTGGCTTTGTTTATCATCTGGATTGTCTTTTATTTTATTTCTGCTCATATTTTGATTATCTCCTCCCTTCTGCTGATTTTTGACTTTATTTGTTCTTTCTCTAGTTGTTTTTAGTGTAGAGTTAAGTTGTTTATTTGTAACTTTTCTTGTTTCTTACAATAAGCCTGGATTGTGATGAACTTCCCCCTTAGTACTACTTTTGCTACATCCCATAGATATTTTGGTAGTTCTCATTCTCATTTATCTCTAAGTATTTTTTAAGTTACTTTTTTATTTGTTCTTTTGCCCAGGAGTCCTTCAGGAGCATGTTGTTCAGTTTCCAATTGGTTTGTGGTCTTCCAACTTTCTTTTTGTGGTTGATTTCCAGTTTTAGGCTATTGTGGTCAGAGAACATGCTTGGTATGACTTCAATCTTTGTAAATTTGTTGAGAGATGTTTCGTGTCCCAGCATATGATCTATTCTTGAATATGTTCCATGAACACTTGAGAAGAAAGTGAAATCTGCAGTCATTGGGTGAATTGATCAATACATGTCTATTAGACCTATGTGTTCCAGATAGTCATTTATAATGGCTGTTTTCCTGTTAATTTTCTGCCTGGTTGATCTGTCCATTGTTGTAAGTGGGGTGTTGAAGTCTCCCAGTATTATTGTGTCGCTGTCAATGTCTCTCTCTTCAGGCCTAATAATACTTGATTGATACATTTTGGTGCTCCTTCATTTGGAACATGCATGATAATAAGCATTATGTTTTTCTGCTGGATTAATCCTTTAATAATTATACAATGTTCATTTCTGTCTTTTGTTATGCTTTTTAAATGGAAGTCTCTTTTATCTGATATGACTATACCTGTTCCTCTCCTTTCATGGTTGCCATCTGACTGTAGGATTGTCTTCCAGCCATTGACCTAGAACCTTTGCTTATCTTTTGGAAGAAGTTGGATTTTCCGAATGCAGCAGAAGGTTGATTTATGCTTTTTAATCCATTCATCCATTTTGCTTCATTTGACTGGTGAGTTCAGTCCACTAACATTTAAGGTGATTATTGATAGATAGCTCTTAGTGTCATTTTATAACTTGTCTTTTGTGTGTTGCTCCAGATGATGACTTTGTTCTCTTTCTATTTTTCGGTTGGATAAGTACAGTTATGTTTTGATTGATTTCACCTTTTGTTTTCTTCTTTGCTTTCTCCTTGGGTATGTATTTTGAGGTTACTCTGAAGTTAGCATTCACAGTTCTGTTTGCCACCTAATTTTATTTGAAAACACATTGGTCTTCCACTCATTCTAACTACCCACATTTTTGTTCTCTTCTCTTCCTCCCCACTTTTAATTTGCTATCTTACTGTTTTCTCTGTGATTGCTTTATCCTTTATAGAGCATCTTTTAAGAGTTTTTGGAAAGCTGGTTTTGTGGTGGTGAACTCCTTTAACTTTGGCTTGTCTAAAAAGGTTTTTATCATTCTTTTGGTTCTGAATGATAATCTTGCTGCATATAATATCCTAGGTTGAAAATCCTTTTCCTTCAGCTCTTTGGATATATTATGCCATTCCCTTCTGGCCTGTAGAGTTTCATTTGAGAAGTTCACTGACAATCTTGTGGGGACTCCTCTGTATGTGACACATTTGTATCTGGCTACTCTTAAGAGTCTATTCTTTATCTTGTATTTTTGACATTTTTATGATGATTTGTCTAGGTATGTTTCTCTTTGGGTTTCTTTTACTAGGAACTCTTTGAGCTTTCTGGATCTGGAGGCTTGTTCCTTCTTCAAATTGGGGAAGTTCTCATCTATTATTTCTTCAATATGGTTTCTGGCCCCCTTTTCTATATCTTCCTCTGGGACCCCTATGATGCAAATGTTGTTCCTTTTGATGTTATCCCAGAGGTCTCGAATGCTGTCTTTGATTCTTTGATTTTTTTTTTTTCTCTTTGCTGGTTTTCTTGATTGAGTTCCTCTGTTCTATCTTCCAGATTGCTGATTGTATTGAAAGCTTCATTGAATCTATTGTTGAGTCCCTCTACTGAGTTCTTTAATTCAGCCATCGTGTCTCTTACCTGTTTGATGTCTTGTTTCAATTCTTCTCTTTGCTTCCTGACATTCTCATTTACTGCCTCTACTGATTTCTGGATTCCCATGAATATGTTCATTACTGTTACCATAAATTCCTCTTCAGATAATTTACAAACATCCGCTGTATTCATATTTTCCCCTGGGTTTTTTATTGGATCCATCATTTCATGTATATTTCTCTGTGCCTTTGCTCTATTCAGCATTCTGTTTATATTTCTGAGGGCTCAGTTTCCCTGGCGTTGCATAGGACTGACTTGCCTAGGATTGGCAATCAAACTGCAGTTTCACCTCTACCTACAAGATGGTGCTATCAGGTAGCATTGAGGCTTGGGACTGCCTTCTTACTGTGATCTAGAGGGTGGAGTATCTGATAGATGGGATTTCTGGTGAGGGGTTATCTGGTTATCCTGTGGGCGGTATATCCACTTGGTAGACCACAGACTCTGGTGTGAAGCGGTGTGCAAAGTGTTCTAGCTGGGAATTTCTTTGGCTGATTTCTGGCTATGGCTGTGCCTAGTGCAATTTCACTGCATGGGTTTAAGCTCAGTTCCCGGTGCGCTGACTGTCCTTTCACCCCTCTCAAGTTGGTCCTCCTTGGCTTTGTGTCTCAGCCCCACTGGGCCCATCTCTTGCTGCCTCCCTAGCTGGTCCTGAAATCCCTAGCCTCCACCCCATCGCATGTCTGGAGACTCCTGAGCTCCATCCCAAATCCAAATCTGCAAGCTTAGCTGAGAACTGTGCTGGGTGCCCTCACCCGCCGTTGGTGCTCTGCTGTTCTGTCTCCAGCTGAAGTGCCAGTCATTTCTTGGTGTTTGTCTCAGAGAAATAGATGATTTTTTTTGGTGTCTGTGTGGAGCAACCGAAAAGTGTATCTTACTGAATCACCATCCAGAAGTCGATCTCCCTCTAAGTAATTTTTAATTCCCGTTACCCAAAAGTCATTCAGAAGCATATTGTTTAGTTTCCAGTTAATTTGGTGGTCTTCCATCTTTCTTTATTGACATTGATTTCTAGTTTCCAGCCATTATGATCAGAGAATATGATTGGCGTGATTTTAATCTTTGTAATTTTGTTGAAACATGTTTTGTGTCCCAACATATGATCTGGCATTGCAAATGTTCCAAGTACACTTGAGAAGAAAGTCACCTTTTTAGTAATTGGATGAAGTGTTCAGTATGTTTATAGACCTAACTGTTCCATTTGGTCATTTAGAGCTGCTGTTTCCCTGCTAATTTTCTTCTGGTTGAATTGTTCATTGCTGTAAGTCAGGTGTTGAATTCTCTTACTATTATTGTGATTATTGTGTTGCTCATCAGTTCTAATAATATATGCTTAATATATATTGATGGGCCTTTATTTGGTGCATATATGTTAATAAGCATTATGTACATATGCTGAATTGACCCCTTAATAATTTTATAATGTTCATCTTTGTCTTTTGTTATGCTCTTTAGTAGGAAGTTTGTTTTATGTAATGTAAGTATGGCTATTTGTGCTTTTTTGTGGCTCCGATTTTCCTGTAGGATTGTCTTCCAACCACTGATTTTAACTCTTTATCTTTTGACAGAAGTTAAGTTTCCTGAAAGCTACAGAAGTTTTGGTTATGCTTTTTAATCCATTTGACCACTCTATGTCATTTGACTGGTGAGTTCAGTCCACTAACACTTAGGGTGATTATTGATGTGTAGCTGTTTGTCATTTTGTAATTTGTTGTCTGCGTGTTGTTCCAGACCCTGCCTTTGTTTGTTCTTTTCTTCTTAGGTGTGTCTAGTTATGTTTTGATTGGTTTCCCTTTATGTTTTCTTCTTTGATTTTTGCCTAGAGAAATTCACAGTCCAGATTTCCTTCTTTGAAATCCTATGATTATTGATAGATATGAAGATTATATCTCTTAGACAATGGTATAACTTTTATTAATTGAATGAAGCAAAGAGCTGAACAAGGATTAAATTATGTGTTTGAAATGATTATGACCTCCACTTAGGTTGCACCAGACTGTAGCTAGAGTTTAGTTGCCCTTCTCCACAGACATCCAAAGTTGAGAAGATATTTCTCTGTGTTCTGTCTCTCCAAGGTTTTGTGTAAGAATAGAATTCTGTCTTTTCAGTGGTTTATTTACCCTGAAGACCTGCATATTAGACACAGGGGTATACTTCTTACAGGCCTAACTATTTAGTTTATCAAATCAATGTCTATCAGTTAATTCATTAAAATAGTTTGTGGTCTTTTCTACAGAATTAAATAAGGTCATTACTTTTTCACTCTAATTGTAAATGTGCTATTTATAAATAAGGTGGTACAAGGAGATGATCTCCATTACTTAATTCCCAAGGAAAGGGAATCATCCCAGGAACTAAGAAATTTCTCTAAAATTATATGTATTGAGTGATCACATTTGATTATTTAAAAATAATAAGTAACCTAATATCTACAGAGGATAAAATCAAAATCCTTTGAGGGAATTCCTCTTACTTGCTATCAGAAAGTTTTAGTATGCTATGAAATAGAGCCAGAATTTGAGCATAATTGGTTCAATTCTTGAGTCTTACTTTGTTTTTAATACCAATAGTAATTATTTTGTTGACAGTTGTTCATTTTAGGATATTGAAATTGCACTCAGTCTATATTTCATACCACACCCACAACCAGAGTTCCAGTGTCCCTTACCACCATCTTTAACCTTTCCTTTCCTCTGCCCTCACCCTCCCCAGTAACCATCATCTTGTGCCCTGAGAGTTTTTACTGGGGCTTCTCTGTTTATTCATTTCATTTCCTTTTATTTCACATATGAGTGAAACCATCCTGTATTTCTCTTTTTCTTTCTAACTTATTTCATTTAACATGATCACTTCTAGTTCCATCCATATTGTTGCAAAGGGCCCAATTCATTTGTTTCTTTTTTCTTTTTTTTTTTAGTAGCTGCATAAAATTCCTTTGAGTATATATACCACATCTTCTTTAGTCCAGTCATCTGTTGATGGGCATTTAGTTGTTTCCATGCCTTGGTTATTGTGAACTATGCTGCTGTGAACATAGGGGTCCAGAATTTTTTTCTGATTAGAGACTTTTTATTCTACGGGTAATGCCCAAGTGTGGAATTGCTGGATCATTGATTGCTGGGTCAAATGGAAGTTCCATCTTTATTTGTTTGATGATATCTATACTGTTTTCCAGAGAGGTTGCATAAATTTACATTCCATCAACAATGTAGGAGGGTTTCCTTTTATCTTCACACCCACCTCAAACACCTGCTATTTCCAGTCTTTTTGATATAGGTCATTCTCATTGGTGTGAGGTGGTATCTCATCGTGGTTTTTTATTTTCATTTCTCTGGTGATGAGTAATGGAGAACATTTTTTCACTTATCTGTAGGTCATCTGTGTGTCTTTTTAGATAGGTGGCTTTCAGTTCTTCTGCACATTTTCCCAAATATCTCTTTGAAGGATAAGTCATGGAGTGTTTTTCCCACATTTTCTTCTAAGTATTTTATGGTTGTGGGTCTTTTGTCAAGGTCTTTGATCTATCATGAGTTAACTTTGGTATATGGTGATAACTGGTAATCTAGCTTCATTTTTTTTTTTTTAAGATATCGTTCCAGTTTTCCCAAAACCATTTGTTAAATAGTTTCCTTCCTCCATTGTATGCTCCTGGCATCTTTGTCATAGATTAACTGTCTACATAGGTGTGGCTTTATTTCTGGAGTCTTACTTCTACATGTTGTCAATCTCCTCCACAAAGGGCAAGCAGAATATGTAGAATAATGATAGCTAATACAAATTGTATCTTTTATTGACAGCATTCTGTCTGCCTCAAGCAAGAATCTGCCCTCTGGTGTTCATGTTTTGTACAATCTCCACCCTGAGAGTGTGGCTGGAATCAATGAATCTGATGGAATACACTGATTATGTTGAAATCAGTTGACTTTGAGTCAAAAAAGGTTTACCGAAGATTTTTTTTTTAAATTTAGACTTACTGGAGGGATAATAGGAAAAGAAAAAGGTAAAATAACTAAGCAGTGATCAGAGTAATTACTCAATAGATATTATTTCAACATGCAAATTTTTTTTTTTAAAAAAGGAAGATCATCCTGGATAGGACTGACCTAATGGAGTGAACTATTGAAAAGAAGGTGAGATATTATAAAGACTTTTACTAGCAAGAAGACACTGTATATAGCTTCATAGCTCCCAGGTAAAGAGTTCTACCAATATCCATTTGGCTTGGATGAAGACCCTGAACCTTTAGGTGGGTGTTAGTTAACACCTTGTTTGTAGACTTATACTACCCTGTGCAGTGGATCCAGCTAACCCATGCTCAAACTTTTTAAAAAATATTATGTGTAGATGAAGATCAATAAAGACTGTCTCTCTCTGTCTCTCTGTCTCTCTGTCTCTCTCTGTCTGTCTCTCTCTGTCTCTCTCTCTCTCTCTCTCTCTCTCTCTCTCTCTCTCTCTCTCTCCTTTCTTTCTGACTCTATTCCTCCCTCTTTCCTGTTCTTACCTACAATTACACATGACCCAAATCACCATCCACTGAGGATCTTTTTAGGTACTACCTCTGCATCCATTTTAAATCTGTGTCAGTAAGTCATTTCCCATTTTCTACATATTCTGACCTTATTTACAGCATCTGGTGGCCTCTGCTCAGTATACGTATATCTTGCTAAATAATTATACATTCTATGTGCTTTGGTTTTATGTAACTTACTGGTTTGTGAGCAGAGGAATATTTCAAATTGGCTGTTGATCATCTATCCTAGACATTAAGCTATGATCACAGACCTTGTCTGATCTGTGTTTCCCACTGAATCTCTAGCATGTGACACTGCCTACCACATAGTAGGTACTTGAAAAATGTTTGTCAAATACATGGATATGTGCAGTAATAATTCAGTGGAAAACATGTAGTAACTCAGCTAATCTATTTTTTTCTTTTGAGCAGCAGATGTGTTGAGCAGCTGAACCATGGTTAGCCTATTGCTTTTGTGGGTCCCTCTGTCCTCACTGTGTCAGATATAATGTGTCTATAATAGATGCTTCTGCAGTGTTGCTGAAAGACTTGGGAATAGAAACATTCTAGGCAATACCAGATTCATTTATATGTAGCCTTGAGCTTCAAAACTAGCTGACTTAGCAGGTGGGCTTTGTTTCTAGACATTTGTTTCTCTTTATCTCCTCTAAGCACAAATCAAATGGAATGAGTGTGGTACTCTGAATCTGTTCAGAATCAGGTGAAGTGAGCTAGATATTTTGCACTGAGCAGCACAGTTCTCATCGTGCCCATGTCCGCAATCCAGGCCACACTGGACCCCCTGGGATCTCAGAGGTCAGCAGAACACACTGCATGTGGCAGGATTTACTGATGCTGCTCAGCACTGGCTGGTGCTGCTGTCTCCACACAGATCATGCACACAGAATTGCATAAAAGCTGCACTCCTTTAGCGCGGTACAGTGTGCAGTGTGCAGAATGGGCAAAGGATGCACAGGGGAGCAGAAAAGGAACAAACAGTTGCAAGCACTGTCTCTTTGCTGAGTACAGTGCCAGACATGTTGTAAACAGTAGTTCATTTGATGCTCAAATTAACCCACTGGAAAGAGGATGTGATATTCCCACCCTGCCCAGATGATGAAATGGAGACCTCCAGGGGGCTAAACAGCAAACTCTATAAGCAGCAGGTATTTGAACCTCTGACTGTTCAAATCCCAGACCAACGATTATCTTATGATTGTCTATTTGTCAAAATACACCCAGGAACAAGGATGTGGGTGGCTGAGGTGCTGTGTGAGTCTAGGTCAGGCCCAAGTAAGGGTTTATTGTCTGAAAAAAATCTGAAGAAAAGTCCTTTCTAAGTGATGCTTGGTATTCAGCAGATATTCCTTTCCCAAAGCATCCCTGCTTGTGAGCAATGAGAGATCAATTTCTGCCTCATTCTCAGCCTACCTGAGTTCTACACCTTTCAAGACTAACTGAGCTAAATGATTTTTGTTTGCAGACATAGGCTTTTCTTGTGCCTTCTGGAGAATATCATTGCACTTCTACTGGTGTTTGATTTTCTTTTCTTTTTTGTTTTTAACAATTCTTTAATTCAAATAGAATGACTATTATATACTTTTGTAGGCATGGGGAGGAATTGAAAGAAAAAAAATAACTCAATCTAGAGAGCAGAAAGACAGGCCTAGAAATAATGGCACCTTATGTTAAAAGTGCTAATAGAAATAGCTATAGATTATACTGAACGAGTGTCATGTAGCTACTAATTACCTCTGGTGATGAGACTGGGGATAGTGAGGATAGTTTAATTGAGTTTTGATGGTTGACTAAGCTCTTCATTGAGCTTAGCTGAAGAGGTAGGAAACCATCCTGGGAAAGAATCAGAGAAACCTCTCTCTCTCTCTCTCTCTCTCTCTCTCTCTCTCTCTCTCTCTCTCTCTCTCTCTCTCTCTCTCTCTCTCTCTCATCTGGATGAATTAAGAATCTTTCTAAATAAACCACTGTTTAAGGGCATGAAGATTCCTAAAGCATTAGGAAGCAGAACAAAGCTGGAATGAGCTGTGAACTGTCTTTAATAGTTGTTAAGGCTTCAAGGCTTCAAAACCCATGGAAGTCTAATTAGGGGAGAAGAGGAAAGTAGGAAGGAAGAGGTGTCTGATGCTGGGATAATAAGCATGTGAACCAAATTCCAAGTGTGTAAGCTTGAGAAACACAGAAAAGTTCAAAGTCCACAACAGGGATGGTCCAGACAAAGAGGAGATGCCTTCCAAGAAATCTATTTAGATATATTTCCTGAACAGATGTGTTTCATTTTTTGTCATTATTTTCATTGAAGAGATATTTCATGTTATTGTAATATTATACATGTTTAAGGTGTGCATCATATTAAATCAACATTGGGAAGTTTACCACCAGTGGTCCAGTTCTGTCCTTCATTTCATAATTGGTCTCCTTTACTAGCCTCCCTGTCTTTTCCCGCTTCTCCTCTGGCAACCACTGATTGAACCTATAGACCAAAGCCTATATTTGTTTGATCTGATTCATTTATTTGGTTTCACTATATAACACACGTGAGTGAAATCATATGTTTTTCTCCTAACTTTTCTCACTAAGCACAATTCCCCTTAGGTCCATTAATGTTGTTGAAAATGGTAGGATTTCATCAAATCGTTGAATACTGTTCTACTGTGTATGTGTGTATGCATGTATGTATGCATCTGTAAATATACACATATATATGTGTGTGTATATATATATATATATATATATATATCACATATTGTTTTAAAAGTTCAGTGAAGGTACATGATTTCACACTTGGAAATAAAGATTAGATGCAGCTTCTTATAAAACTTGGGGTCTTGCAAGAAAAGACCAAGGGAATTCTAGAGGATGAGTCAACATAGATGTCATTCTCTATGCTGTTGGATAAGAGTGGTCAAAGGAACACACTGGGTTAGAAAAACGAAAGCACTCTGTTTACTGTTGGTGGAGTGTTTGGGGGGAACTGTGGATGCTGGTCTATTCCTGACAATAAACACTGGCTCAGGAGTCGCAGCTGCCAGTAGAAGCTTGGTTAATCATGATTAGCTACTGCTTGATTCCTGTTCACTTTGTCCCTCCCTCACAGGGAACATCCAGCATGATTGATTCATTTCTTGCTAATACATGGTGAGATACACAAATATGAAAAATGTGGAAAGTGATTAGGGTTATTTAGGAGCCTCAGAGACTAGACTGTGACACAAAAAGATGAAGGCAAAAAGAGAAAGATGACAATGAAAGGTCTCTCTGTGGATCTGAGTTCCTTAAACAAATGCGGTGACTGTCTCTGGCTTCCTTGTTTTGTGAGAGAAGCAAGCCACACTGAGTCCGGTATTTTCTTTCTGTCAAAAAATCTTTGAGAAGATTCCCAATTTGTTCAGACACTCCAGAGCAATGACAGAGAAAGCCATTAACTCATTTTTCTTTTCTGCTTTAGATGCTGGGTCTCCCAAATCTTGACTTAGCTTTTGGAATTAAACACCATGAAGAGCAAACTAGGACATCACAGCTGACTGCAGGTGTAAGATGCTAGAGAATTCCTCATGCATCCTGAGATAAGAAGTTTGGGGACAATCATTTGCCTCTAAAACTTTCCCCACACAGGTGCTAAAGTCTAAATTAATTTTAACACATATATATTTTTACCACATTTTCCTTTTGAAAATTGTAAAGATCCTAGGGAAAAAAGCATATTAATAACAGGCATATAAATGTTATTTTATTCTATAATACTTTCCCTTGAGACTTTCATGGATGAAAGGCCCTGGGAAACTAGAAAGATGGGAAAAGGAAAAGGGAAATAAAATAGCTAGCAAAACAAAGCATGGACCTGCGTATTAAACTTACTCAGCTTTTCTTATGAACACATTCAGCCCTGGTTCTATTTACCAGCCCTGGCTGTATTATAATATTGTTTGAACATTAGGAACCTGAAAATGTGATAAAATGATCACCTTATAGTTTTGAACAGAATTATATTTAATTACGGAAACTGGGTAAGGTCAGCAGTAGAGAGACTTTAGTAGGTAGAGTTTATTTTTTGTGTGTGTCATAATAGAACACTTGACTCATTCATCTTCAGAGCTTATTCCAATATAGGAATAATTAATCTGCAACTTACCTTTTTTTTTTTTTTTTTTTTTTGTAAATTTCTTATTTTTACTGAAAATCAAACTGATCCAGCTCTTTGTACTTCCTTTCTTTTGGGTAATGGATGTATTCCCCAGCAAATAACAAGCTTCTAAGAAATTACGCTAATCAACAAATACCCTTACTCTGAACTGCTCACAGCCAGTGGCAGAATGAATCAGAATCAATTTCTCTGTCCTCAAGCCATAATAGAAGCAGATAACGAACACGAAACACTGAGCTTTTCTGCAGTTAATTTGGAAGAAAATGTTATACCTGGAGAAAGCCTGATGGTGCTTAGTTGGTAGAAACCAACACATAAATGCTGTATGCATGGCCTGTGAGGGAAGGCTGTTTTGAAGGCCTCTAAATTTCCTTTATCAAATAAAAGAGAGGTGAAACTCTGCTTCAGATTCAGGCAGAGCAGGGTTTCTCTTTATATTTTACATATATGCACCTCATGTATCTTTTTTACACTTAAAAAAGAAAATGGCATTAGCTCACCAAGGGCTTAATTATATCCTCTTCAGTGGACATCAATATTATTGGCAGTCCTCACAGAGATAGTCTCTTGACAAATCAAGTTATTGTCTGAGGCATGAAGTGTTATATTATGACCAAGTCAGCATGCTGCTCTGATTTGTGGCTACTCTATTAACGAGGGGAAGCGGGATTTCTGTTTCACAACAACTTTGAATTTCTGGTAAGACAAGTGAATCCTTTTGTTCAACCTCAGGAGTTCATCTTCTGTATCTTAGAACAGAATTGTTTTACTGACTCAAACATGGGAAGACACAGAAGGGCATTAAATAAAGATGTGAGGGAGCTTCTACGACAAACCTTAGAGGAGTTCTAAGAACTAAAGTGAGCTAAGCCATCCCGGTAACAAGTGATAAAGCTTGGAGATTTTCATTGCAGAGTTTAATGTTTTAATGACTATCATTTTTAGATTTTATTTTTCATGTCATGGTTTGCAGCTCACAGTAGTACTACTTTGCTGATACGGGTAATAGTCTTCATGTTATTAAAGAAAATGCTTCACCGGTTTTCAAAGATTTCTGGCTATATAAGTGCCAATATTTTCCCAAGGTGATTTGTAAGGTTATTTAGTTACTTCATAAAAAATAATTTTATAAAATATTTATTATACCAATAGTTTTAAATATCAGGAATGCACAAAGAATTAAGTTTAAATCTGTTGTCCTGAATTTGGTATTATCAACTAATGAAACATAAATTAAAAAGCAAAAAAAAACCCATTCACATTCTTAGCACCTGGAGGCATACTTTTTGATCATTTTGTGTATACCTTTCCTGTCATTTCATATGCATAAAATTTTTTTTCAAAGTAGCCTCATAACTCTACATGTTGTTTTGTGCCTAAATTTTTCATTTAATGATATGGTATGAACAGTTTCCCATTAACAGTCAATCTTATAAATGAAAATGCTGTTTTGGCTGAAATGTTTATGTAAAAAACTCCAGCTGAATGACCCTACAAAGTTAAATATTAAAGAATTCATAGATTGCTGGGTTTATGTTTGAATAATTGTGGTAGGAAGTATTTCACACCTTTCTTTCATGCTAGAGGGCCACAGACACATATACCAATACCTGTGGCTCCAAATAACTCCCCTTTTTTTCCATTCAGATTTCTCAGTGTGTAAAACTTAGCAGACTGAGGAGATGAAAGACAAGATACAAGCACAGGGAGCTGCTTTTGTTTTAAGAGTATAGGAGACAGAGCCTGTAGATTAATGAGTAAAGGGGAGCCATTCTATGCACTGTTCTTTCCAGTTCTGGTTCTCAGCACTTTTCAGATAATTTCCATCAGGGTCGGGGAAAGAGAAATGTAGAAAGTTTCCTTTTCAGTAGAAATAGAGAAATGTGCTGGTGGCAAGCACCAGTAGTGTGTGTGATGTGATATAAACATTGGATCAGGTGTGACTCTAGTTTCCTGAAATTTATGTGCTAAGGTAAACTAATTAAGCAGTTGAAAAATGAATTGAACCAAATGGAGAAACTCTCACTTGAAAGGGCTTATATAGCTGTTAGCCTGTATTCCTGCCTTTGTAAACTTCATGATTGTGAATTGGATTCAGCCTGTCACTACATATAGGACTTCGTGTTTTTATTAGTGTTCTTTGTGAATAATAATACTGTAAGTCCTGTGTAAAGATCATGAACATTGAGACACCACCCAAAGAAGTCCTTTATCCTTTGATCCATCCCTCATACAATATATTAAAAGCAAAACAAAACCCCCTTTTAAAAGAATCACAGGCATTAAGCCTTTGGTAAACCAATTTCATCTTTTTTAAACAACCTGGGGCGTGTAAGTGTAAAATATACACTAAAGCATAAAACCTAAACATAGGATGATACTTTTATGACTTTGGTTAGGGAATCATTTCTTATATACAGCACCAAAGCATGAACCGCCCCCCCATCAAAGAAAATAATAAATAGAACTTTATCAAAACTAATCTTTTTGTTCTTCAAAATATACTATTAGGACAATGATGAGACAGGCACAGTACAGAAGAAAACAAAAATTTAAGGTACATATATAACAAATAATTTTATCCAGAATGCTTAAAATAAGCTTTCAGATCTCACTAATAGAAAAATAAGATTCCAAGATAATAATGGACAAAAGATTTGAATGAACACTTCAACAAAGAACATATATAGACAGAAAATAAGCAGATGAAAAGATATTCAACATCATTAATAATTAGGAGGTGCAAGTGAAATCTGTGATGTGATGCTAGTGTATGGAACTATGAAAATAGAATTAAAAGAGACTTTCAAATGTGTGTGAGGATGTGGAAGACCTAAAGCTGTCACATACTCCTGACTGGAATGTAAAATGGTGCAATCACTCTGGATAAAAACAATATGGTAACTTCTTATAATGTTAAATACAATCTGCTGTTTGATGCAGACTAGGTACTACACAAAGTAATAATATGCCCACTTAAAGAGTGGTACACAAATGTTAATAGTAACCCTGGAGTCAGAAATCATGTTTTCTCTGTCCTTCACCCCATGGGAATCCTGACTCTGGCTCATTGAAATGTCCCTGTCTACACAGACACTCAGGGGTACCAGCCCCTGCCTACACATCTCGTCATGTAGGTAAGATAAAGACGCTTCTCACTGGAAATCATTTAAAGGCCCTTACTTAAGTCCTAACAGTTGAATAAAGTGTTTTCCAAACTTTGGTGTGTATACACATCAAAATAAATCATCTATAAAAACTTACTAGACATGTAAATTCCTGAGCCGCAGTCTTAGATTTTCTGCTTCAGTAAACCTGGAGTAGGGCACTGCAATGTGTCTGATGTAGCTAATTCTCTAATTATACTTTGTTGTTGTTGTTTTCTGCTGTTGTTTTTGTTATTTATTTTTACTGAGGTAACATGCATGACAGTGCACCCCACCCACCACCAAAGTGCTAGCAATCCTCCCTGGCTGTCCACTTCCACTGGACCCCTCTGTCCTTTGCTTCCACCCGGCACCCTCTTCCCTCTGGTAACCTTACTTCTGTGGTCAGAGTCCAGGAGTTTTTTGTTTTGTTTTGTCTGTTCATATCCTCTGTCTCTTTCTATTCCACATACAAGTGAGTTCATTCAAATGATACTTCGGTTATTTTTCTATGCATTTTCTGTTTTAGTAAGACTTGATGTTTTTGGTCAAAGCAGAGATTAAGTTGATCGTTCACCTTCACATTTATAGCCTCGCAATCTTGTGACAGCATTTATTCTCTGACGTCTTTCATGACATTTTGAGAAAGGCTACTGTGCTCCAGATGCTGGGTTTGACTTGAGTGGACAAAGATCCTTGAACCTCAGGGCAGTGAGATTTGAGAGTAGAGCAGAGAGATGTGAAAGAGTGATAGGACCTGGCAGGAGGTCCTGAGCTAGCTGGAAGGATCAGTTTCCTGCTGCTCTGGGAGCAGGCAGTTAGTTCTTCCATAGATTTGTGGCATCTGACTCTGCCATGCATGTGTCATGTATTCAGTGACTTGATGGGTTCAATGGATGCTCCCTAACTTCCCTTCCAAAACTTTTATCATTCTTGTTTAGATCTAAAATAAATGACTTCCAGGCCTTTCATCCCAAAGAAAGACCCAGCAGAGTCTACATGTATAAATAAATAAAAATAGAAACTTACATTACTTACTTTCTTCAGCTTCCTGTCAATTATGCATGTCTTTTTGTTCTGGTCTGTTTATAAGTGGGAGAACACCAGGGTTCTCTGCTTTCACTTCTCATTCACTAAAATGTCTTTTTAATGGTGAAGTGCTTCCATCTTATTTTGAATTCTGAAATATATTGATACCGTCTATCGCCAAAAAGCAAGCAAGGAAGGAATGCATTAAGTAGAATCAGCTAATGCATTGGAAAGACTGAAGTGACTTTATATTATGGATACTGTGACTGGCACTGTGAGGGGAGCCATCATTTGAGGAGGATGAGATGACTTCAGATGATAGAGCAATTTAGGGGGCAACACGAAGCAATGAAGCAATGGTGCTTCTTATTCCTTTGTACATTATTCAGCAGACATCATGCTGATCATCCTGAAAGCAGCCAGATTGAGAATGCATGCATCTAATAGAGTTTTCTTGGTTTAGAATGACAGCTTCCAACCTTCTTACCCACCTTTCCATTGCCTTCTACATGCTGAGACTGGTATATTGAGAGAGCTCATGTTGCCTGATTAGACTTTGGAGACAGAGTTAGCTTTTCTGTTGGAAATGGAAAGTGATGACTCATTATTTTTGCTGAGTGTGTGCCTGTTTGTTTTCTCTACATTGCAAAAGTCAGTGGCAGCCTCAAGATGCAGATGACTCATTTGACAGATGAGTCTGCAGGATTGATTGTCCAGCTGTCCTGAAATGGGGTAGCTTACATGGAGAATTGAATATGTTAAACACTCTACAGTCCAGTGATGGAGACTCCAAATAGATCTATGGAGTGTATGATTCTTTTTATTGATCAGCTCGCACCACAAACAAGTGATGACAGAGAGGATGTTCGCACGACTAACAAAGCACCTCCATGAACAGCCCTGATGTAATTGGGTTTGCTATGTTTTTATACCACAGTTTAATTCTGTTTGGCCTTTTGGCTGGCAGCCTGTCCTTTGAAGGCTCTTAGAGATTTTCTTGTTGATGGCGGTGAGACTGAGCTCAGACAAAGCAGATCACTGCAGCCTTTCCTGCTGCAGAATAGAATCGGTGTGTCAGATGTAATTCCCACGGCTGCATACACCAGAAGAGCCAGATCTGAAAACTCATTGACACCAAGAACCCAGCGATCATTTAAGCAGTCATGCTAGAAGTCATGTTGGAGAGTAATAGCTGACATCACCAGTCTACTGATGAGGGTTGCCAACATTTTTTTCCAAGATTACTTTTCTGCTTTCAAATCTACAGTGAAGGGTAGTGGTTTTGTGAATACGCACAAGCTTTCAAAGGCTTTTTAAATACTCAGTAGCGGAAAAACAAACAAGAATACATGAAAATAAAAGTGCTTGTGAAATTTGTTTACTTTGCTAAAGAAGTAATGTCTTTCATAATATAAAACAACAAAATGTCCATAAAAAAAAGACAACAAAAAAACAAAACCACTGTGATTTCCCCCAAGTTTTATAGTAGCTCTTTATTCTCTTACTTTGTTCTGAGCTGTGGGATTGACCTTATTCACTGTATCACTAGAGAGTCTTGCAGAAACGCAGTCCTTTTTCTGAGCTGTGGGTGGGGTGGGTCTACATATATGATAACTGAACAGACATTGAGAACTTTTGCAAGCACATTTCTGACTTTGAATCAACATCAAACGTATTTAACATCATAAAAAAATTTTTTTCAACTGAAAATAGGTTTGTAGATGGTGGTCTGTAGGTATAAACTGGCCTTCAAATGGATTTTGTTGGACCTGAACAAAATGTAAGCTCTTATAATTTGGAGGCAAATGCCTTTAAATGGAGAACATTCTCTAGCTTGTAGATTCCCTCAACCCTTATCAACTTCTGTTTGGAACCTATGTTTTGACATGTTAATGCTTTGGTCCTGACCCATGTAGGCTTTGAGCTTGTGAATTGTGATGTAAGTATGTAACTCTTCTATAAAATGAAGCCATTAAAAAAGTTTCTTTAGGTTGGTAGAAAAACAAAAGTACCTGTTTTCCGAAAGTGAAAGATTTTATGGCTCATTTTTTCTCAAACATTTTTTTCAGCTGTAATATATATTTTAAAATCTTATATGTTTTTAAATCTTCTGTATGAAGAGATGGAAACTCTTGAAGAATTACTTTATCATAACTTTACTGTCTCATTAAATCCTTGACTGGGAAGATAAAAGATACAGATAGCTTTTTTTGTTTTAAGGGACTTTGAAAAATACCCATTCATTATTTTATAGAAAGCATCAAAACAGCTTATACACTACTGAAACTTCTTAACTTAAAACAGTCACCTTACTGTATCTAGCAATCAATCCTAACATAATTTCAGGACCTTTACTTAGTCTAAGCCAGGTCCCTCAATAGAGGATCCACTGTAAACCAACTGAAAAATCGTAATAGCTTCAGTTTGCGCTATATGATTGCATCAAGCTAGTGCTCCCCAAGCCTAGACAGAAAATACACCCATTTTTATGCCTCAACAGGTTGTTTCTGTGCTATTTGGAGGAGCTGTAATTTGACAATGTCTCACAATACCGTGATCTTACATTTTTTTTCTGATTGATTTGGAAAATAAAGTAAGATTGGAAAAAAATATAGATACAATAAAAGTATGAATCTAAGAAAGAAAGGTAGATATCCAGAAAATGCAGAGTTGGAGAGAGAATGAGAAGTAAGGTAATTTTTATGAATTTTCTCCTCTTTTGAGAGTCTCCTCTCAACTGTTTTGATAAGACTTGGTTTTTGGACTCTTCACTCATACAGACAAAAGAAAAAATCAGGGAAAATTGACACATGATGGTTCAGATTTGTGTTGATAAGAGTTAGATTTTGTTCTAAATGCAAACAGTAAAATTAGGGTATATGTCAAGGATGCTCAATATACTTGCTAATAAGTACATTGTAGAGAACAAATTTTAAAGATGACAGATTTCAGGGACTAAAAATTCAGAAATGGTAATGGCAGTGTCAGAAGGCGAAAGCAGTTGTGATGGTATAATTAGTTCATGGACAGATTATAAACTTGCATTTAACCCATTGTAGAGTTTGGTTGAATATATAAGTGGGTGTATCATTTAAAAAATAAACTGAAGATGATAGGCCTAGGGAGAATTTAAAGAGTTAGGTAAGAAATGGGTATTTGGGAGTATTGTGAATGAACTGGGCTCTTCATGGACTCAGAAATGGATGAATGTAAATCTTCCAGTGGGCTTTGAAGCAAAAGAAAAGAGAAGAAAACAGAAGGCAATGAAAAATGAAGGAAGGAGTGGGCAGAGATGAGATGGAAAGGAAAGGAGAACATTCCAGTAAAGGAAGAAAGCTGACAAAGAAGGAAAGGGCCTAGTCAAGATCGAAACTGATTTATTTCCATAGCTAACTTTTTGAAATAAAGGTGAAAAATACATGAGGGTAGACCTTTGTGCGCGTGTGCGCATGCATGCGCGCACACACGCACACACACACACACGCACACAATCTAGGTATTAATATTGGCCAGAAAAAAGACCATTAGCTAACTCAAGGGTAAGACTTTAGAGACCATTGAAAATTAAAGCCAGAATGTAAATGATTAAGATGCTCTGTATAAACAGAAAAGGACAAATTGTGAATACCTTAAATTTTCAGTGGTCGCTATTGCATTTTATAGTAAAAATAAAAACTTATAAATAAAATAATTAGCAGAACATGAAAGTTTTAAAGCTCTATAAGAGATTGTGGACCTGAAGAAATAGCTAATTGTTTAAATGTAAACATGATCTATTTTGGTGTGGGTGTGTGTGTGTGTGAGAGAGAGAGAGAGAGAGAGAGAGAGAGAGAGAGAGAGAGAGAGAGAGAGAGAGAGAGGCTACTACTTGGTGTGTTGTCCTGCATTGTCTAAGTCTTCCATGATGGTTTCAATCTCTCCTTTTCAGGAGACAATGCTGGTTTCTGAGGTTATGTCCTTGATTTGTTTTTATTTCCTTCCACTTTACCATCGCCTATTCTTCAGCTTCTGCTTCCAGTCCTTCCATGGGTCATGCTCCCCCACCTTATTACAGACAGAATCCATTTTAAACAAACTTCATATTATCAAAATCATTTTGCCACATAGCAGCTTCTTCCTTAAAGTACCCACATGAAAAAAACTATAATTAGGTTATTCCCAGGGAAAACTTTTCCCATTTAGTAGACTTTGCCTGTTGCCTGAAGTTTCTGAGGGGCTAATGACATTTTCTTCTGATGTCTCGAGAATCGATCTCTCAGAGTTTTCTCTGATAATCTTGGTGAAAGCAAACCATTTCCTAAGGATAAGAACAAAGCCATCTGTGGATTGTAATTCATAAAAAGTGTGTACCAACCTCAGATTTTATATCATTTTCCATAGGGAATTGCCTTCTCCTTGAAAGGCTTTCATCCTGATGCTACAAGTAACCGTTCCTTGAGTTAAGCAAAAGTTTGCTTTATTTTGTCTTGTTTCTATGAAAATTAGATGCTTAAGATTAGGTATGAAATTGTTTAAGTTTTATGCAAAAGGCCTTTTGCTTTTAAAAATACGTAAACCAGTTAGAGTGTACATCATGCTTGTCGTGTGTTAAGTCCTCTTTGGGGTTTTGCTTTCTCTTCTTGAAGGGTGCGGACTTTGACTCTTAATTTTCTAGGCAGTATTTCCCAAGTGTGTCCCCTGAACTACCTACATTAAACTTCCTTGAGGTTACTTTTAGACCCAGTGTAGCAGGAATCTGTATCTTTAAACAAGCCTCAGTAATATTACCATTGAAATGTGAGAAATTCCCTAGGAAACCAATATACAATGTGCCAGTATTTATATTTGACATTGAACCTATATTTGAATGCATTGAAAGATGCTTGCTTGTGATTTGCAGATTTCTTTGATCTATTACCAGAATTTGGGGGAAATACAGCTTGAGGAGTAATGATGGTGGCATGGATGGAACATGAGTGGGGGAAATACTAATATCAGTAAGGAGACTCAAATCCCCACAGCAGCTTTGTGGAATCTTTCCGCACACCTTCCTAGAGCCTCACTGCTGGTCTGGAAACACATGAACTGCAGGGTGAATGACTAGTTTTCTGGCACTTTGGAGAGAATCTGCCCAAATCCTTGAATCTTTATTACATAAAAAGCCTGAAGAGTCACAGATGAGGCTGATATAAGGGAATAAGAGCGAGAAGGGGTTGAGATGTCAGTGCCCATTCAAGAACAGGGATTGTGAAATGCAGAAGTTGAGTGGACAGAGCTCAAGAGATCACAACTGTTACTGGAAAAGAAAGAGACTACAGTCATTCGTGAAAATACCTGGTGAGAACAACATGGGTAAGTTCACTAGGTTTAATGCATGTGGAGAAGAGAAAAGGGACCACAATTTCTGGTTATGGCACCTTTCAAATACTGTGCCAAGCATGGCACAGATGTTCTTTAATTTAAACACCTTTTTTTTTCTTCAGAGGCAAACCTTATTGTTTACATTTGTAGATGAGTAAGTAAGACTTAGGAGGATAAGTTGCTTACCCCCCAAATCACAGAGCTGTTTGTAGTGAGTTTAGAAGACAAATCTAGGACAAACTCCTAAGCAGTACTTCATGGAATAAGTACTTTGAACTAGAGTTGAAAAGACATGTGGCCCCTGAAGACCACAAATAAATGTAGCTGGTATGACCATAAAGTAGTATGTATGTGGAGAAGAAAGTCAGGTTGCATATAAACCTGAATCTGTATCTATTTGGAACTTTGCTATTTATAAAACCTAGAGTGCTAGTCCTATTGTTCTAATTTATTTACTAATTCACCCAGGTTCGCAACTATTTTTTGCTAGTCTGTACAAAAGTATGTACCCGATGAAGTCCCAGAAATATAAAGATGACAGTAATCTAAATGGATAACTGTTAATTTGGATGGCGTTTTATGAAATGAGACTTTATTCTCAAATGCAGAGAGGAAATTCTCCATCTTATTGTACTTGCCATATCCCTTACCATTGGCGAAGCTCTTATTCTGCCCAGTATCTTCATTTTCTGCCCCATTAATCACCAGATTTTTACTCCTTACCCTGAACTCTCATTCAGACTGACCTAGTTCTTTACAAATGGAGAAAGATAAAACCACCATTTCAAATGGAAATAATTCAACAGTTCCTTTTTTTTTTTTTTTTGCTGCTTCACAGTATTTTCCTAAAGGACATAATAAATTGTGAGAACATAGTTATACCACAATACATAAATTGAAAACAACATTCCCTTTATAACTCCTACATGATAAGAACTAATAAGCATATCTATTCCAGGGTAGTTTTATTTTTTAAAAAATAAAGCAAACTTGATCAACAGAGTGAAGTTAAAGTCTATCTGTGGTCCATGGAAGTATCTTTAATTTAAAAATAAAACAAGTAAAAAGATATTTGACAGTTTCCATTTTAAGCCTCTCTCATCTGTTTTATTAAACAAATGGATTTTGTATCCCTTGGTCATTTTTACCATTCTTATTTTCCTGTTTCATTCTATAATGTATTAATAATCAGGTCACTATACCATAGACTGAGTCACTTAAGCATTTATTTCTCATGGTTCTAGAGACTGGGAAATCCAAGATCAAGGTGCTGGCACATGGGGTTCCTGGCAGGGGCCCTTTTCCTGGCTTTCGAACAACTGGCTTGGCATTGTGTCAAAGAGCGAATGAAGGAGAGGAGGAAGGGTGTTGTTGTGATGCCTTTCCTTTCCTGATTAGACCAGTAATCTCATCACAGGGGCTCCATTCTCAAGACCTTAGCTAAACCTAATTACCTCCCAAATATCCCACTTCCAAATATCATCATATTGTGAGCTCCCTTAGTCTCTGGGCCACTCATCAGCACTCAGCCTGGACACATAGACCCAGTATTGGAGACATCAGTTTCCTATGCTTAAGGAGTGATGAAAACATGAGTTATCATTTACCGTACTCTAGAATATACTAGGGATCTGAAAAACAAACAATCCTTTGAATACTTAAAATCTCTGGTTTCTTCTCAAAGAGTTATGCAAAATAAAACAAAAATCTCTCAGCATTCTTCCAAATATTAGACTAGAGAAATTAATACCTGGATTTAAGATAATTCTAAACTCTATCTCCCTATGTATAATGAATATTTAAAAAAATAATTCAGTGGTTTTAGTATAATCACAGTTAGCATATTTTCAAAGTTCTTCCATCTCACCTTGTACTATGCATCAGTGCCTCATTCACTTTTGTGAATAAATAATATTCCATTATACATATACACCACCTGTTGTTTATACATTCATCAGTTAATGGACATCAGATTGTTTCTATATCTGATGTTTTATGACTAATGCTGCTATAAACATCATGTGAGCATTTGTTTTTCAATTCTTTTGGGCATATAACTAGGAATGAAATTATTAGGTTATATGTTTATAAACTGTTTACTTTTTTGAAAAAAACAAACTTTTGCACAGCATTTGCACCATTTTGCACTCCCATCAGCAATGTATGATTATTCCAATTTCTTAGTCTTCATCACTTATTTTCCTTTGTTAAATGATTACTATAGCCATGCTAGTTGTTATAAAGTGATGTCTCATTGTGATTTTTATTTGCAGATCCCTACTAACAATTGATATTGGATAGATTTTTATATGCTTAGTGGTCATTTCTATATTTTTTCAGGAGAAATGTCTATTCAAGTTCTTTACCCATTTTAAAGTTAGGTTTTCTGTCTTATTATTGTTAAAGTACCTTATCCCCAGGTACCAGGCCCTTCTCAGATATGTGATTTCAAATATTTTATCCAACTCTGTGGTTTGTCTTTTTATTTTCCTGAGCATGTCCTTTAACGTGCAGTATTTTCAGTTTTGATAAAATCAGGTTTACGTATGCTTTCCTTTAATTGATTGTACTTTTGGTGTCATAGCTAAGAAAATATTGCCCAATACCAAATCGCAAAGATTTATACCTATGTGTTCTTCAAAGAATTTTAGAGTTTGAGCTCTTGTATTTAGGTCTTTAATCCAATTTTAAGCAAATTTATATACCAGTTGAAATAGGGGGCCCAAACCTCATTCTTTTACATGTGGATATTCAGTTATTTCCACCCACTTATTGAAAGAATAATCTAATGATGTTGGCACCTTTGCTGAAATTCCATTGACTATGATACATTTATTTATCTTTAAAATCTTGTTCTGTTGCCTTGGTCTATATTGCTATGATAGTACAACCTGTCCTGAGTACTGAAGCTTTGTAATTTTGAAATTTGGAGATGTGATTTCTTTGTTTGTTTTCAAGATTGTTTTGGCTATTCAGGTTTCCTTATGTTTCCAAATTTATTTTAGACTCAGATTTTCCATTTTTGCAAAATAGGTGGTTGAAATTTTGATAGCGGTTGCATAGATTCTGATGATCAATTTGGGGTTATGGTAATGAATAATGTACGCTCCCCCCCCACCAGCCAAAGATGCTCATGCCTAAATCTTTAGAGCCTCCTAATATGGAAAAGGAACTTTGCAGATGTGTTTAAGGAGTACAAGATTTGCCTGGGTTATCATGATAAGCCCAATGTAATTAAAAGTATCCTTATCAAAGGGAGACTTGGCTCTCAGAGAAGCCAATGTGATGATAGAAGCAGAGACTGGAGTATTCTATTCATACACGGAGGAATACAGTCAGCCTTTTTGAGTTCAAAGGGACAAGAAGGGATTCTCTTAGGATTCCCTAGAAGGAAACATCTCTGTCAACATGTTGATTATAGTCCTTAAGACTCATCTTCTTAAGTGTTTTCTGGGATATGTCTGACCTCTATAACTGTAAGAGAATCAATTTGTGTTCCTTTAAACTGCTAAATTGGTATTAATTAATTTCTTTCTCTCTTTCTTGGCTATCAACCAGAAAACAAACGAGAAAGTATTGTATCTTAAAAATATTGTGTCCCAACCCATGCACAGAATGTTGTTTGCATTTATTTACCTCTTTTTAAATTTCTTTCAATAATGTTAGCTAGCTTTCATTGTATAAATCTTACAGTTTAGTTAAATTTACTTCTAAGTATTTCATTCTTTTTGATGCTATTTTAAATGAGATTATTTTCTTAATTTCATTTCCATAACATTCATTATTAGAATATAAAATGCTGACCTTTGTATATAGATTATACAACAGAAATATGACTTAGACTGTTGATAATTGGTTTAAGAAATCAAGAACTGGGAGTTGTCTGTTAAGGTCTCTAAATAGACATCCCCAGAGCTTCATTTTTCCCTTAAGAGTCCACAGCTTTACTTGGCTCTGTTCTCATTCTTTTTCCCCACATACACAGGACTTTGTTCTTACAAATTCACTGAAAGGATCTTAACTTAAAATCTGAAATTTAATAAATTCTTGATATAATCTGTTAATGCTACCCTTTAAAATAATAAAAATTAGTAATATTTCCATATAAAAAAATAAAAATGTCCACCCTTGTTTCCTTCCTGCTGCTTCCACTATAGAGCAATGTGCTTTATCCACTAATAATTTTGCTACGTACCTTCAAATATAATTCCAAAGGATCCCAACTAGTGAGCAAAGAGAAGCTTATAAAAATCAACCAGGAGTGCCCTGAATATTGTCAATCCTTGAATAAGCAAGTAGCCAAATTATAAAAAGCTCTTAAAGAGCTGGCATTTCCCTCATACAGCTGGCATTTGAAGATCATGGACATTACAGACAGAATACCTGATGCCACACAGCTAGAATTTCTTTACTCCGAGGTAAACGGCCTGAATCCTTCAGACAAAAGAAAGAATGAATGTTGCATATGTTCATTACAGCCATATGAAGCTCAGCATTTCACACCTTGTCAGAGTTATCAGGTACAGAGCTGTCCTTGAATATAATTTTCATTCCAGCAGAAATGTGAGAAGTCAAATCACTGCAGAGAAAGGAAAAAAAAAAAAAAAAACAGAAAGAAAGCTTTTCTCACTGTGTGGTTTGCCACAATCATGTCTGAGGAGAATTCAGAAAAAAAAAATCATACATTAAAAAACATTAGGCTATCTTAGGTTCAATGCAAATGGATTGATAATAGCAAATATGAGTTCTGAATTGCCTATATTTAGAAACCTTGCAGTAGAAATGTCCCATGAGACATAGAATTAGCTTGTGTACTGACTCAGTCTGAGTATATTGTTGATTTAAAAATTATTCCATCTTTGAGATTTTTAAGATTTAATGAATTCTAATATACATTAGAGAAAAAACTAGGAAGTAGTGTACTTAAAGTTTTTCGAGAAATCCTTTCTTAATTTTCAACTTAAAGACAAACCTACAAAAAGTAGAGGTAATTTAAGCACATTTCCTTAAAATTCCAGATTTAGGGAAAAAAAATTCTCTTTTGAGAATCATTTGCTTTCTCAAAGACTAAAAACACAAGGAGTGGGAGAACCAGGTTGTTGGAAAATTTTTGTTTTTGCATGGGTTTGCCTTGTGATGATTTAACTGTTAAAAAGTCTAGTTATCACATAATTAGGTGGAGAGCTGGTTGGATAAAGGGATGAATTTGTGGTAAAGCAAGTTAAACAGAAAGCTACAGTGTAATAGATGTGTGCATGAAAGCTCAGTATAAAATGTTTTCAAGTTAGCTGGGTTTTAAAAATTTTCTTAATAGAATGTTGAAACAAAGAGTAAAGAAATGCAAGCCATATGCTTAGTTTGAGTGGTGATGAGAAGAAAAGTTTCCCTTAAGTTCTCAGTATCCTTTCTAGTGAAGTCTTACAGGGGCCTGGTAAGAAACATCATAGAGACTGTCAAAGACTACAATAGCCACTGGATTGTGAATGCTTTGCTGTTTACTTGTCTCCTAGATTAAAGCATCAGTCTTTCTTCCAAGGCAGAAAATAAAAACAAATATAAATGGTGAGTGGCATTTTAGTAAGAGATGTATTGCTCTGTGAACCTCATAAACGTTTTAGTTATGCCAGGACTGTGATAAAAGAGAATTCTGAGATTAAATCAGTATTCAAGAGAAAAAAATATTTTGTTTATCTGGACTTTCTGGCAGGGTTGTTTCAATGCATAACATCAGAAGGCACTCTGTACATGGAAGCGTGTATGAAAAACTTCTAAGAGGGGTGAGGACTGCACTCTCTTCTGGGTGACATACCTTTAACTGGGGTTGTTTAAAATGGTGAAAGATATTTGAGTAGTAAGTTAAAGACTCAATTTTGTCTTTCCGCCTCCCCTCAGCCACTAATTTCTCTCCTTGACAAAGGTAACCATCTTCCTGATATTTTTGGTTATCATTCCCTTGATTTCTTTAGCATTTCCACAAAGATGCATCCTTAAGCATTATACTTTCCCAGTATCCTCTTCCGTAAATGAAATTATGCCATATGTATTCTTTTGCATAAAATTATTTTCTGCAACATTATATTTGTGAGATTCATTCATATTGTGTTGTGTTATGTACGTATTTATCGCTTATTTTTATTGCTGCACACTGTTTTACTGAATGCTCAGCCCCTCACTTACTTATGCATTTTAATATTGATGGAAGTTGAGTTACTTCCATTCTGGAGCTGTTAAGAATGCTGTGGCCCTGCAGCCCTGTCTGTATCTTGTTGGTGCACATGAAAATGCATTTGCTTTGGGTATACTTCAGAGTGGAATTGCTGGTTTGTAGACTAGGAAGGTATTCAGAATTAATTGATGATGCTTAGTAGCTTTAAAAAATGAGTCTATTAGTTTTTGCTCCACAAGCAGAGTCTGAAAGCTTCAGGTTTTCCACATCTTGCCAACATAATATATCATTTTTGCTTTAGTCATTCTTTGGGGTTTTAAATGCTAGCCCATTTTTGTTTAAATTTTAATCATCTGATTTATCAAGATGTTGAATAAACTGTGGCCACTTGGATATTTTCTTTTGTAAAATGTATGGATGTTTCTGGTGTAAAGAAATGCAGTTGATTTCTATTTTATATTTTCCTTATGCCCAGCAGCTTTACAAAGGTTATTTATAGATTTAAATAATTCAATTTTAGTTTCTTCTGAATTGTCTTTATACATAATTATGCTGAATTATGGTCATTTTTCCCTTCCTTCCTAATTTTGACACCTTGAATTGGACAGTGTATAATAGAAACAAGGATAATGAAATATTTGTCTCCTTGACCTTGAGAGAAAAGTTTATAATGATCTACCATTAAAATTGGTATTTTCTATGAGTTTTGTTATATATCCTTTCTATTTCTGGTTTTCAGGGTTTTTTAAGCTATAAATAGATGTTTCCACATCTATTAATATGGTCGTAGAATGCAATACTCTTTTTTTCTGTCAATGTGCATGCTATAAATTTGCTTTGTATATTAATCTAAACTTGTATTTATTAATACAAGCAACTTGGCTTGAATATTTGGAAAAACAAAGAAGAGTTACTAACATATTTGGTCCTTGTCCAATTGGTAAAGAATATATGTAGTGTTCAGGGTCCACATCTTCCTGTTCAGGTGTGGGGATCATCTCTTTGCCTTCTTTATTGCCAAATATTTAAGTGTTGACTACTTACTTATTCTCTACATCTTCTGTGAGAAAACAATAGCCACACTGTTATTCGTCAGTGTCATTCATGGCTTTTTGGAATCTCTACTGAGTTAATATAAATCATCTTGCCTATGCATTCCTTAATATTATTTATTAAATATTAGTTACATCATTCTACTGAGATGATTTGTCATCCATTATGTTAATTTATGGATATGGAGGGAGTTCTAGTGACCCTCTTGCTGTGCTTCATTAATGATGACTATCAATATGTCTTACTGGGGTACACAGGAAAACCTGAATGACAATTCATTCCTGGTTCATATTAAATTTGCTGTTCACAATTTTATAACAAACATAGGACAGAGTAACTGCTAATCTTGCCTACTTTTGAACTAATTAGAACATAATCACCTTATTCCTGGAATGTGAACTCTTTGAGAGTTAATCTCCAATGTTATACATTATAGAAGAATAGGTGATGGGCCTGTGGGATAAGCAAGCCAAATGCTCATTTTCCTGTAAGGAATAAATTTATCCCTTATATGACACAGTTTAAGATTAATGTAAAAAAAAAAAAAAAAAAAACAGGTAAGATTATGACATTGGTGAGAAGTGTGCATTGGTATTGTGAAGAAATGACATTGAAAGTCTGAAGGATATAGGTGTACCTGCCCAACATGTGGAGAAGCTAGAGAGAAAACCCTGAATACCAGAAGCAGATATTCACGGGGTCCAGGATGCCTTTTGCTCTTCCTCTTGCTCCTAGGTACACGCAATACTATATAACCAAAAATACCTGCGCACCAACAAGAGCCTAAATGGGCTGTTCACTGCCAGGGGTAACACAGAGTCCTGAAGTCATCCTTTGTCCAGTGACAAAGTCACCCCAAATAAATACCCAACTCTGTTCTTGTGACCAAATATCCTGATTCTATAGAAGGAAAACCTTGTTTTCTAGTCACCTTCTTGTAACAGGGGTTCTACTGTGGAATCTTAGGGTGAAACCATAGAAGTATGGAACTCTTCTGAGTAATTTGTCAGCACGGTGAAGGGCTGGGTTGTATTAATATAAGATTTAAAAGTGCTCTGAGAAAAGCAGAGACAGCCTTCACTGGTCTACATCCACTCTGAGATCAGAGTCTCACCAAGATTGTGTGGCTGTCTTCCGTTTGTCTGAGGTACTGGAGGAGGATCTGTAATTTAGAGAAAGGGATTTGGAGAAAGGCAAAGGCCTCTGGTACAGAGCCCTGGTAAAGACCCCACTTTCCTGGGGTTAAGGGCTAAGTTGATTTCCGTCATTTGAGCAGTTGCCCTGGGAAGAAGACATGAGAGAGAGGATCCTCTTTCTCTGAAGTAACCACTCCAGAGGGAAGGGCTGACAGTAGAGGGCTTTTCCCTGCAGCACTTCCAGAACATGAGGTAAACTCTTCACTCCAGATTGGGCATCTGGGTCGAGTATCCTAGCCTCCACTGAAGAGAGCCATTTCAAAACAAAAACATTGTCTACAGTGTCTCTTAGGTTTTTTTGCACTAATAATCTTTTATAAAGACAATTTAGTGTTGTGTCCTGGGAGCTTAGGGGTTGAGTCCTCAGTCTCCAACCAGCACCATCCACAACGTCTCAAGGACTCAGTTTCACCAGAGAAGCAACAAAGATGAGCGACTAAATAGAGTAAAAATAAAAATGCTTCCTCCTCTCTCTTCCTGCCTGCCTGCCTGCTTACCTATATTTCTTCCTGTAACTTTCCTTTCAAAAATTTAAAAAGGTAATTTTTGGTATAGACGTTATACATAATATATTTCCTAAATTGTTTTACTACATATTTTTAAATTTCCTTGGGCTAATTAGACTAAAAGAAAATTTAATTTGAAAATAAATATAAGGTAAAATCAGTGAAGTAATTGGTGATTTTAAAATGATGCTTATAAAGATATTGGAATGACACAATTTTACTTTTTAATCTCATAGACATTTTGGCTTATTGGTAATAAACTGCTGGACCTATAAAAGTAAAGTGCATTTTCTTCATGTATCTGTAAATCCTACAGAATTTCATAGCACAAATTTTATTTCAAAATTATATTTTTAGCTTATAAATAGAAGTCCTATGTCTCAGTGTTGCATTAACTATTCCAGTCAATGGGACATGCTAGAATTTGGATACAGCTATAATAGCTTACAGAATATTCATAAACCAATCAGTTGTTCCCAGAAAGAGGACAATAACATTTATCCACCATTAACATGTTCATAGATGTTTGTCTTCTCTCTTTTTCCCAATCTTCCTTTCTCCAGCTATCAGGGACTTCTTTCTTCCTCTCCTTTCTCTTGATCTATAATTTTCCTCATTGTTACTGTGTTCTACTCTTATTAGATACTCCCCTCTCTCCTACTTCCCTTTAATTAAAGAACTCTTTAGTCCCTCTCCCATAACTCTATTCCTTTCATTTCTATTTCCTTTTTTCAATTTTTTATTAGTCATAGTATGAAATTAAAATATATTTTAGTTTTATCATGTGCAGTAATATTGTACTTTATTATAATAACCTATGATCAGTTTGAGATTTAGTTATTTTCCTATAAATGAAATAAAAGAAATAGATCCCCTTTTACAGATCAGTATACCATTTTTTATGCCTATTAATTAGTAACTCCTGCGAGAACACAGTTTTCTACTTCCTGTATACCAGTCTATTGTGTCACAGAAGAATGAGGAAAGAAGTGCTAGATGTAATTTTTTTTATATCCCTCATCATGATCATTCAGTCATCCCCAGAACATAGATGTTACCTGGTCCTAAAATTCCAGGGTTGACTGATTACTTTTCTGAAGTCGCACTGAGAGAAACACTGCACTAGAGACCCAGGGAAATTATATGAGAACCTGGTGACAGTTAAACTCCCAGATAGAGCTCAAAAGAAGTCACTTCATCACTTCCCAGGAGCATAAGCAAGTGTTTTCTAATCCCACCTCCTTCTCAAACACTGGCTCTCTTTTCCCCTTCCTTATTTGGATCTCTGCTCCAAGTCAAACCTTCAGAAGTTTGTTTTGCAGCATACGCTTTCAGCTCTCAGGTCACAGAAGTGACTCAATGAGTTAACACACTAAGAGAACCATGCCTTAAAGAGTAAGGAGTTGACAATACTTACTAATTAACAATGTTGTAATCTTTAATAATGGAATTTTAAAGATGTGATCACCTGGAGGTTTTTAGTCTATTTGTGTGAGTGGGGTGTTTTACATAGTCTTTTAAATCATATATCAGAGACAATCATTAACTCTCTATACAAAGTCAGCTCTACTCATGATGTGTGAGTAGCAATTAAAATCACAAAGAACAGAGAAAATAAAAAGAGAGATGAAAAAATTTCACTGACCTAGTTGTTATGATGAACAGAATATTCTAGGTAAGTACAAAGTCATCATTAATGGCCAAAAGGATGATTACTGCAGTTGACCATACTTTCCTTTCTCTGCTTTTATTTCTATGTCTAGTGGAATATCCTCAGATTCTGTCTTGCCCATTCACTGAAGTGACAAGTTGAACCCTGGATACATTCTAGACATAAGGGACAGAAAGACTATCTTCAAGAAATGGGAATTCTAGAAGGAGACGTGAATATTAAAATAAAATTTGGCCAACTTAGATAAGACCCCAGCCCTTCTCTATCTTCCCCTTTTTTCGTAGCATATATCACCTAATATTCTATATAACCTTCTACATTTATTTGTTTACTATGCATGATGTTTCTCCTCTTCTTGAACATAAACCCCAGGAAGGAAGGACTATTAGGCTCTTCTGATTAAAATGTTTCCAAACCCTGGTTGCAATTAGCTATTTGGTTGCAGATGGCTTCTCACAGTTGTCTTCATCACTGGGTATATCCTTCAGCTTAAGACCACATCACACATCCTTTAAACAGGTAGTTGGGGTTCAATGAATGTATGATGCAGGAGTCCACATAGTATCCTCTGGCCTTAATTTAGGACACATCTGAAGGAAAATCTCAGCTTCAGAATTGGAAGGACAAAATGAGGCCTTGTCTGCAACTACATTGTGAGTCCACTTTTGCCTTACTTTAGCAGATGTAACTCCCTAGAGGAAGCAACTTTTGATTTGAAAGTCTATTTCCAGGGAATCCAGTGAAAACGAAGATAGATATAAAAATAAAGCTGATTAATTTTAGTCGTATTAGGGATGATTTCAGTTAGTAATTATTGAGTAAAGAAGAGGAAAAGCAGCATTTAACAGGATGACAATTTATACAAAGACAGGGAAAGAGAAAAATGTTGTATGTTTAGCATGGCTGGAGTTTCCTTCTATTCTCCTGATGAAATAAGTGGAAGTTATAAGCAGGGATTTATCATTTCAGTTTTATTGGTAGAAAACTAAAGAACAGCTGTAACATAAATTTTCCAGGCCAGGGGCCATGTTTTATTATTCTTCATAGTCCCATTCCTTTCAGCCATTGCTGTCTCCCACTCCCAATGCCTTAGGACATTATAGACTCATCAGTGTTATTAGTTGATTCAATAAATGAAATACTGTCCTAATGTAAAGTGGAAACATACTGTCTACATTCATTAAGAGTAAATTTTAGACTAATAGGGTAACAGTTCCAAATTTATCTTATGAGATTAATAACCTGAATATATCAGGATACCAGGAGGAAAAATAAAGTTGTATTCTTAAATTCTATAGAGTAATATTTTTGTTATTAATTTTGACTATCTCTTTCACCAGCTGTATTTCTATATCTGAAAATAAACCTCTGAATCTACTTGTGTTTTGGCTTCCTTAATCTGGGCTACTTCTGACTGTGTGTGTGCTTAGCTGAACTGATTTACAATTACTCTAGTAGTATGCAAAAGCAAGGAAACTCTCTACAAGAATAGTGGCCAGCGCAGTGACCTCTAAACATTTTTTCTGCAATTTCCTCTAAAAAACACTTTGAGAAATATTCTACCCTGATTGTTTGTACATAAGCATAAGTTTATGCTTCTATTTACTTCTTTTACCTAATTTTATATTAATATCTTTTTTCAAAAACCTTTTTTTTCCATTTTGTTTATTGCAGTAACTTGGTTTTATAAATTAAAATAAACTCATATGTGTAGGTTCCCCAATGTGCAGTCTCCCCATTCTACAGGTATATATCAACACACCCTGCCCTGCACCACATCTTCAACATTGTCTAGTGGGCTCAGGCATCACTTACCTGCCCCCACAGCCCCCACCCTGTCCCATTCCCTATGGTAACCTCAATTTTATTGCAAGTGTCCAGTGGTTAGTTTTTCTTCATCAGTTATTTGTCTATTCATATTCCACCTACAAGTGAGATCATCTGATATCTATCTTTCATCTTTTGAAATATTTCACTTTGCATAATCCCCTCTACTTCCATCCATGTTGATTGAAATGACAAGGTTTCATCTTTCCTAAGGGCTTTGTAATGTTCCATTGTATATATGTACCTGTACCTCATCATCTTTATACATTCATCAGATGTTGGGCACTTAGGAAGTTTCCAGT